>MU225655.1:18735-30502 GCA_018584345.1 Thuja plicata | reverse complement strand
AAAGATGTAATCTCCCTTTTAATTGAATAAAATTTATCTTATTTAATTAAAGTAAATTTCTTCCTTTTAATTAAATAAAATTCCTCTTATTTAATTAAATTCAATTTCCCCCATTTAATTAAATAAAGTTCTTCTAATTTATTTAATTATAAAGAGAACCCCTCTTTTAATTAAATAAATAAAAATCTCCACTTAAAGCACTTTAATTGTTTAAAAAGACAATAAATTAATAAAAATTAAATAAAAATCCCTTTTTCATCACATCTTCCTAAGTGGTGGGTTTTTGCCTCTTAATCATAGCCTTTGATTTTTGCCTCTTAATCTCAACCATTCACTTTCCTTTAAAAGGAGACCTCTCCTTCTCATTTTGATATTAGGTTTTCATAGTATTGTTATGCTATAGGTTTGGAGAGCAATTTTGGAGGAGGATTTGAGCGCTCAAGCTTAGATATTGCAACTACTCTCTTCTTGTCTCATTCTTCTTGCATCCATGGCTCCTCATGTAGATTAGATTCATGTTTATTTTCGTAGATTAATCTTGCATTTGTATCTCCTTTTATAGATTTAGCCATGCATTGTTATCATTTAGATTAATTTTCTTTCATGCATTGTTATCATATAGGGTAGACCTCATTTTCATGCATTGAATCTCTCATTCATGGTGTACCTGCATAGGCACTAACAAGGTCAAATCTGAGGGCCTCCATTTCAAACCTTTGCACTCCATGACTAGAGAGCTATGGATCGATATTTGAGGCCTCATTCTTGAGCAACCTTGGATGGAATGACTCATAGAAGTGTGTCAACATTTTAGCACACAAGTGCTATCCCTCAAAGTGGAGATGAGGATATTTAACCTTCAACAGAAAGTGACTGGGTGACATGTGTCTAGGTCCTATCGATGTTCTCAACAGTGATACAACAAGGATACAGATGGAAATACATGATTTGTAGAGAAGGATAACTAGGATTACATATCATTTCTAAAGCATATTAAAGTACAAGCTACTAAAATTTCAATCTTTCAGCACATGGGTTAGATCAATGGTGATCTTTAAACTCATCAAAAAAGGTGATCAAGTTTTACAACAAGAAGAAGATTGATCTACGGTTAAAATATATAGAGATCTACAGTGGGTGCGATACTGCAAAGCTGAGATGAACAATTTTTTACCCATTTTAGTATTAAGATATGTTAACATGTATCCCAGATGATGAAAAAGACAAAAAGCTTGGGTGGCAATGTGACATGGATTTATTTGCTTCCTTTTCATACTTTAATTATATCTTTATATCTATTAGGATTTTTTTTATAGGTTGATACATCCTTATCATTTTCTTGTAGAGTTTCAAAGGTGGCAGATACCATATATTTATATGCTAATGAAATAATGCAATTTTTAGGGACTAAGAAGACATACATACATTCTTAAATGAATATTTATGAGGATTGAGGATGCTTGAAAATAGTCGATAAAGCTTAGAAATGAATGATAATATCCATTATCATAACAATAGATTTGGATGAATATATGGTTGAAGCACCATAACGACTACATGCAACATCATTATTTAAATTATATGAGACAAATCACATGTGATTTGTTAGCATTTGTTTTTTATTATGGTAAAAATAGGTTTTGAAGGGGCCCCAAAACCCTATTACAAAAACAGAAGAGAGATAAGCAAGAAGACCCAGAGAAAAACTAGCTACCCCAAAGAGAGGAGAAATCTACAAAGGGACAACTCCCATATTTAGCAATAAGCACCTACACAAAAAAAAAGCAAAAACCACTGGAATAAAAATAGAGGAAAAAGACCACTAGCACCGAGGTCAAGACATAGTCTTCAAGAAGCTCTCAAATTCATCCACCTGAGTCTGCATGGTCTTAACATTATCTTTCAGCCTCTGAATGTCTTGATCATCAACCTTGTCCTTCTTCTTAGTATTTGACCTAGTTCTGGTACTAGGTCCCATCTGCTGGGTAGGTTCAGTCAGGTCAATTGTATCACTCAAGGGGGCATCTTTGTTTCCTTCCAGCATTTTACTTAGAGAAATCAAATTCTCTAGAGTAGACTTCATACCTGTATTAACCAGGCCAAGAAAATGTTTTAGCATTTCCTCATTCCTGCTTATCTTCTCCTGGATAGGTATCATGGCTATCTCAACTTCTTTTTTAATTTTATCATCCAGATCAGGACTGTAATCAAGCACACGGGAATTAGCATTGTGAGAATTCTCCTTCCTGATATTTTCAATGGTTTCCTCGATGATAGAGTTATTATTATCCAGTTTGATACATCTGTTCTTAAGCTCAACCAAATCACACTTGCACCCATTTGTCCAGGTTATAACTGTAGATGGATTTGTTCTTAGCAATCTCAAGGGGGGTCATGATGATTGATCTTCTGACCTACGAATCCATCTTTCTGATTTCACTTTGAAGAGGTTGAGATTTACTACCATCAAGGATTCTCTCACTTTCCTCCTCCTTGTTCTCCTTCCCTGAGCTGGGGGAATCATGGGAGTCCAGATTTTCCTCTCCCATAAGCCTAAAGCTATTATCCCCCGAGTAGTGAGCATTACTATCATTAAGATTAGCACCAATCTCTTTAACTTTGTTGTCATCAGCCTCAACCTCAATCTTAGAATTCTCTTTACCTTCAGTATTATTAGTCTCCAAAGCAGGTTTAAGCTTCTCCCCTCTTTTATGATTATCCTAGCCATCCTTGGGACTATCCTTGGCATTATTGATTTCAGGATCGTCCGAATCCTTCTCCTTAGGGTTGTGGGTATTGGGATTAGACACAACATTACTACCTACCTGAGTATTCATTACAACCTCGGTCTTAATGTCCTAGGGAATAAGCTTCACACCTTCAAGCTCCGAGAGGGTAGGGCTAGCAGAGGGCTCAAGGACCTTTTTATCAGAGACAGAGGCTTTGACATCACAAGGGTCCTTATCATTCTTCAACCCTTCCAAAGGATTAGAGGAGGTTATCTCAAAGAGGGAGATTGCTTTCTTAGGTTTCAGATTCCTAGATAGAGAGCCAATATTCTTCCTTTTTTTTATCTGGGCAGGGATAGGGTCGGGAATGTAGTCTCTAGCATAATCAGCAATAAGGTGAATGAGCCTAACATGAAGAATAGGGAAGTTCTTCACTCTATAATCAGTGATGCTCTAGTCAAGTGAACAAAGGAGAAAGTAGGGAAAATAAATTTTTAAATCATGTCTGAAGTGTTTAACTAAGGAAAAATGATAATTATAGACCCTAGAAAATCTCCCCTCAAGAGTGAAATACTCCATTATAACCTTGATGACAGAACCCCAAATTTTATCAATATTATCCATGTCAACATATTCTTTCTTACCTTTAACTAGAAGAGCCCTCTCCTTGTCAGTGATAGGAAATTTCTTATAAGCTCTGGTTCCAACCTTAACTTCTTTTGAATACTTCAAACCATCTTGTGGGAGACCAGTTATTTCCAAGAGGAGCTCGAGGCTGAGACTAAAATATTTGCTAGCAAGATTCACCATGCCCTTATCCTAGCCATTAGCAAAGGCTTTGGAGACATCATTATCAAAACCATGGAGTCTCTGAAGAAACCAATAAACATGGCCTTTCTTTAAAATTCTCCATAGTTCCTTATCCTGCTTCCACTTGCATTCCGCGGGCTCTTCTCTTCTGAGATCACCATCCATGGCCGAATACTCTCCCTGCTCTTTTTTTAGAGACAGGGAAATGTTATGATTTTGATAGTTCTAGCATAATAAGGTTTTTTAGCTGATTCACGGTCCTCTTCACATGCGCGAGCTAGCAATAGTTACTAATGATGATTGTGACACACATTAAATTTTGGGCTTTCATAATGAGAGAATAATTCCACATCTTGGAGATGTACTTAGCATTATTTTGAATGACATTCAAGATCACCCCAATTTGAGAAGAATTAAGTGATATCATTAATGCTCCTATTAATGATTCCTTCATTTTTCCTAATTTTATCATAATTAATAAATGAGGAGACCGCATCATTACACATAGTATTACCTTTCCATTTTTGAATCCCATCACTTTTGGCTCCAATATTGGCAAGACAATCAGTAACCTGATTGGTCTCCCAATAATTATGAGATATATGGAACATCTCAAAGGATTGGACTATAGTTTTAATTTTGGAGATAATATGCTCGATAGTCTAGGAGGGGGTATTGATATCTTTAATATTATTTATAATATTTAAAGAATCACCTTCAAGCCAGACTCTTTTGAACCCCATTTCTTCCACCAGTAGGATAGTATTGAGGGCAGCCAAGGCCTTTTCTCTATGATTAGTCTGAATTCCCAAGGGGACCGAAATGGCACTTAAACAGTTTCCAAAACTATCTCTGATGATTCCCCCACCCCCAGAGACACCTAGGTTGCCTTTGGAGGCCCCATCAAAATTAGATTTTATCCAACCAATAGGAGGAGCAATCTAAACTGAGGAATCTCTTAGGGTGCAATCTTGAGAGTTGTGAAGAGGAAAATTCCAAGTAGACCAATCCACATCTGAGATGAGATTCTGGAGCTTGCTCTTGCTATTACTTATTGCATTACTGAAGTTTTCCTTAATAGCTCCAAACATTATGTTGAAGATGATTTCAGGTTTAGCAAATTTATGTTTGAAGATTCTATTATTTCTTTCCTTCCAGATACACCAGTAGAGATGAGGCGGGATTAGATTCCAAAAGTTTCTAGCGAGATCATTATCAAAAGGACATCTCCACTGAGTGACAAAATCCTGCCAAGAGTTAGGCAAGAACCAAGCCAAATTCCATTTTTTAAAGACCAAGGACCAGACTCTCTAAGTAAAACTACAGTGGATCATGAGGTGATCACAGGATTCAACTTGTTCATTACAAAGAAAGCATCTATTAACATGACAGAAACCTCTTTTAACTAAATTATCAATGGTAAGGGGCTTATTCTGGATAAGAATCCAAAAGCAAAAGTTAATCTTTGGAGTGAGGATTTTATACCAAATAGTAGCACACTGAGGCTTAGCTTCCTTGGAGAAGAAGAAAGAGCAGGCAGAGGCCACCATAAATTCACCATTAGCAGAGAGGTTACACACAATTTTGTCAGGATGATTAACTTCACTAAACTAGGACTGCAACTCGGTCATAAGAGGAGATAGACTTCTATCAAGGATAAAGAGATCCTTCCAAGATTTATCAAGTCGGTAGTCAGAAACTTTATAACCAATGGTGTTTTTAGCTTGGATAATAATATCCTTCTAGTCTTTTCTTTCTGAAAGGGGAAAATCATGGATCCAAGGATTATCCCAAAATTCAATATTGGTCCCATCACCCAGTTTCCACCTTATTCCTTCTCTCAAAAAATTAATGGAAGAGAAAATACTATTCCAGATATAAGAGCCATTCACCCTAGTATTATTGTTTAAGAGGTCCTTCAAACTATTGGAATTAAAGAGGTATTTACTTTTTATTATACCATTCCATTGTTTAGTATCCCCAAAGATTCTCCAAACCTGCTTTGCCAAAAGAGCCTTATTGACTAGCTTGATAGGTCTTAACCCCAAACCCCCTTTACTTTTAGGCTTACAAACTTTTTCCCAGGCAATCAGACTAAGTCTTTTTTTTTTATCTTCAACACCAGTCCATAAAAATCATTTTTGGATAGTTTCAAGCACCACCGCAAACTTGTGGGGAATCTTGAAAAGACTTAAAGCATATACAGGAAGATTTTGCAGTGTCAACTTCAGAAGCTGAAGCTTCCCAAAGCTGCTGAGGAGGGCACCTTTCCAGCCTGCCAGCTTCCTATTATATATGTCAACTATTTGATTCTAGAAATTGTTATGGGGTTTAGAGCAAAGGGGGAGACCCAGGTAGGAAGAGGGAAGATCACCAATGCTACAACCAAGAATTTTAGAAATCTTTAACTGTCTCTCAGGGGGGTATTGATAAAAAATATGAAACTCTTATTCCAATTGATGAGTTGACCCGTAGCCAAGGTATAGGTAGATAAAGCTTTTTTAAGATTCCTGGCTTCTTTAATAGTAGCTTCACCCATGAAAAGAGTATCATCAACAAACTGCTCATGGGAGTAGGAGGATCTAACTGAGGAAGGTTGGAGTCCAGAGATGATACCAGCATTGACAAGTTTAGATATGTATCTTCCCAGCCCTTCAACCAAAATAACAAACAATATAGGAGATATAGGGTCCCCCTGCCTAAGACCCTTTGAAGGTTTGAAAAAATTGGAAGAACCACTATTCACAATTATAGAGGAGGACACAATGGAGACCAACTAATCAACAATTTTAATGACCCCTGCATCAAAACCAAAGCTGCGTAAGATTTTTTGGAGGAACTGCCAGTCAACCCTATCATAGGCTTTAGATATGTCCAATTTCATGAGAAAGCCCTATTTCTTGGCAGCTTCAAGGGAGTGGATATTCTCATGAGCTACTACAATGGAGTCAAGAATTTGTCTCCCCAGAAAAAATCCATTCTACTGAGGAGAGATAATAGAGGGCATCAAAGAAAGTAGTCTAGATGTCATAACTTTAGCTATGATCTTATATATCCCATTACAAAGGCTAATTGGTCTAAAAGATTCCATCGTATTAGCACCATGAATTTTAGGAAAAAGGACCAAGAAGGTGGCATTCATTTCTCTAAGAAGAGATTTTGTTCCAAAAAATTCTTTGACAACATGAAGAACATCCTGACCAGTAATCTCCCAGAACTGCTGGAAGAAGAAAAGGGGAAAACCATCGGGACCAGGAGATTTGTCACCTTCAAAGGAGAAGACAGCATATCTGATTACCTTATCATTAGGAATAGCTTCGATTCTATAATTGGTATCTTTTTCTATCAATAAAGGAATAGCAGAGAGAATTTTATTTTGGCACTGAGAATCAAGATTAACATCTTTGGATAAGAGCAAAGAGAAAGACTGAAGCATTTCCTTTCTTATCTCTTCTTCCTTAACCAGAGTCTTATTGTTTATATTTAGGGAAGAAATTCTGTTAATATCTTTGTTTTTCATGGCTATCATATGGAAGAATCTGGTATTTTTATCACCATCTTTAATCCAAAGGGCTCTTGATCTTTGCCTTCAAAAAGACTCCTCTTTAGAAATAATGTTATGATATTCAGCCACCAGCACATTCTCAATACTTCTGTGCTCCTCAAAGAGACCCTCTCTTTGAATAATCTCTTGAATAACCTTAATATCTTCCTGTTTAATACTTTTATCCTTGAAAATGTCCCCAAAGACTTCCTTGTTCCAAATTTTAACATTTCTCTTGACATTACTTAGCTTTTTAGCTATTCTATACATGGCAGTACCTTCCTGGTTATAATTCCACCATTTAGATATACAGTCCTTTAGATTAGGATGGGCTAGCCACATCTTCTCAAAGTGAAATGGAGTGTTCTTTTTTCCATTCAAAATATTAGCATTGAAGATGATAGGGAAATGATCAGAACCAATCGTAATAGAAGAAGATAAAGAGCAAGAAAACTTAGAGAGACAATCAAGAGAGAGGAGAGTTCTATCAAGTTTCACCTGGATAAGATCATCACCAGTTCTTCTATTCAACCAAGTATAGGAAATGCCTTCTAGCTCCATATCAAAGAAAGATTGATCACTAATATACTCCATGAGATCCATTCTGCTATCAACTTGAGAGAGAGCTCCACCCATTTTATCATCAGCCAACAAGGGGGTATTGAAATCTCCCATAACCATCCAACTGAAGGTCTAGAAATTATTTTTGGTTTCTTTTAATATTTTCCAAAATCTGAGCCTACCACATTTTGTATTAGGCGCATAGATGTTCATCAAATTCCAAGAGAAATCCACTTTAAGATGTTTAAGATCAATGAGGATAATGTTATTCTCAACATGCAGCTGCTTACAGTTAACAATAGAGTTGTTCTAGAAAATCACAACACCTCTAGAAGCACCATCAGAGTCGCTACCAATACTACCACCATTCTTAAAAGGGTTAATTTTCTCAACTTTTACTCTAGACACTTTTGTTTCCTGGATGAGAATAATATCAGGTTTTGTATCTCTAACAATATTTCTAAGAACATCTTGTTTATGAGGACTATTAAGACCTCTTATATTCCATGATATGATCTTCATCTAATGATTTGGGGAACAAATCTCTGGGATAGTAGATTGTTTACCATCCGCAATACTTTGTTTTGCTTCTAACTCTCTCATAGCTTTATGAGAAGGTCTACCTCTTCCCCCCCTTAGGTGATCTAACATCTTCTTTCTTCCTTCTAGTCTAGACTCCCCCTAAAGGAGTGATATCTTCCTTTTTCCTTGATTCATGAGCTTTTAAATTCAGACCTCCTTTCTTAGAAGGTTTTTTTATTTTCTTGTTATTTGTCAACTCAGACCATGGGGATTCCTACTTTTCCAAGATAGGAGAGAATTCATCAAAACTTTCTTTTTGGATGTCCTCCTCGCTGACTTCAGACCAACATTTTCTGCTATTACCATTAGCAATAGAGATCACCCACTCAATCACAAATGGGGAAAGTTCCAGTTTGTCCAATACCTTGACTCCTAATCCAGTGGTGTCAGAGAGGTTGGCATTCTCTTTTTTCATATCTATTATTGGGCCTATTGACTCCTTTTCAATACTTCCTTCCTGAGGAACAGTTTGGGGTTGAGGCTCCTTCTCCCTATTCCTGACTGAAGGACTGAAATAAGAAGGAATGGGATCATTTTCCACTTTTTTCTCTTGCTCTGTTACATTTGGATTTTCCTTCTCTAGAATCTAGGGTAGGTCCTTTTTGACTATTTCCTGATTAATATCTTCCTCTGACTGATTCATTAGATCAACAGTCTGGTCTTCTTGAGGTTTATCCTCTTCTGAAGATTTAGGGGGATTAGGAAGAGAAGAGGAAGATCTATTTTTATCTCTCCATTCAACTCTTGATTCTTTCTTTTTAGGCTTAACAGAAGGTTTAAGAGGGCATTGTTTTGCCCAATGCCCTAATTTTTTGCAAGTGAAACAGGAAAAGGGGAGGGATACAAACTCCACCACTTGAGTATGAGTTCCTAATTTGGAGTTAATAGTAATAACATCTGGGAGGTCTGCCTTTTTATTTATGTTGACACGGACTCTTGCATACACTAATATTTTCTTTGTAGCTGTCATTGGGTCAATTGATAAGAGCTCCCCAAACGAGCTTTCCAAACCCGAAAAGACATCTTCATGCCAATATTCCAGAGGAAGACCCTGGAATCGAACCCACACTAGGGATGATTCAAACATATCCATATTAAGGTCAAGATTTTCCCCCCATTTCTGAAGAGCCAAGGATGATTTACCAAACATCCAAGGACCTCTGCACAAAACATCAGAGAGGTCTTCAGAGCTGGAGAACTCAAAAGTAAAAAAGCCTTTTGGCAAGGCAGCTACATCAACTTGACCCTTAAGCTTCCATTTCCTTGTAGCATAAACCCTTAATGTATCAATGTTAGGTCTTGGGCCCATGAACTTTCCTATAAGCATATTTTTCATAGAGGCTACTGTATGATCAACCACGGAATCAAGAAGAGAAATGCTAAATAGTCCCTTCTCAGGATCAGACGTATTGTCAACTAGGGGAAAAGAATATTTCCCAGTAGGTTTCACAAAAAAAAGAGAGGTCCAACTTCCTTTAACAACATTTTTAAAGAAAGAATGGCCTTCATTAGCAACTTCAGAGAACTTACCAACACCTTTCATTTCCTTTGGAGCATCTTCTCAATTTTGGAATCTCGAAAGAGAGTTGTCCCCATTTTTCTCTTTTGTGGAGCCCTCCACTGCTACATCTTTGACCTCTTTCTGAATCTCTGGCATGGGATATCTCTGATCATTTCCAGAGGCATCTTTCCTGCTCATGTCATGATTCAAAAATCCCCTTTTTCCACCTTCTCAGGATCAATTCTCATCTGGGTCTTTGTCCCCTTCTGCTCCCTTCTCACCTCCCTTGGAAATCTTGATGCCTTCCCCTGTATTCGACTGCAATCCTCCTCCAGCAGGTTTCCTGCCTGAAGGGGAATTTGAATTTCCTCTAGCCACTCACTCTCCTCCTTCATTTCCCTCCTCACTAACTGCAGATGGCAAAGTGTGTGAGCATTTTTTATTATCCCTTATGGTTGATAATTGTTTTTAGACAAGGATGTTAATTATTCCTTGATTGTAACTATTGTTCAACTATTGATCTTAGGGTTAGAATTTATTTATGAAGAGATACATTAGTCTGAAGCTTGCACGCATCCCTTGGAATTTATATAAATAGGGATTACAAGACCATGTGTTATATATAATACATCATTACAATTTTGGTAGATTGGATAGATTTGGATGTATCATTTTTTCAAAATCAATAAAGATAAGTGCTTTTTCTTTCATCTCTAGGAATAGATTCAATGTTTTATCAATGCCAAAATGTCCTGCCAAACCACTACTATGTTTCTCCTTAATCAAATTGGTTCTCATTGATCATCCTGATATATATAACTAAACTCATATGAACAACATATATTCTTGAATGGAATAGTCTTCAAACCTACTTGGTTGATCTAGAATATGTTTATATTTTGAAGAGAATAGTGAATAATTTAGGAAGGAATTGGCATGTATAACTAAACCCAACATTATGGGAATATAGGAGAAGCATAAGAACACCAACTGGTGCAATGCCTTTTTCATTGGTTTATAGAGCATAGGTTTCTCTGATGACATGTAACTAATTGAATGTTTGATATTGTTAAGTTGAAGATAATGTGAGGCATTAAATTAGTTAATTGCTTATAATGTCATTGATTTCAACTTGATATTATCTATATGGTCATGTACATAATGCCAAATACTTCATAGAATCAATGGAACAAAGGTTATGCTTTCAAAAATGCATAAAATTCAAGTATTCACTAAGTAACAAACAACACCGATGGAGTGCACACCGTCAGAAAAGGTAAAGAAGAAAAGTTACAGTGATACCTGACAAGAAAAAAATAGTGTTTCTCAATGAAGCAAAACCACAGGATGCCCAATGAGCTAAAAATAGAGTTGCCCAACAAGTAAAATTCCAATGATACTCGATAGATGGAGATCCCAAAGCTAACTGGACTCACACTGATGGAACTACCAGTTGTCACTGATGACTAACTGTTGAGTTGACAGACGGAATAGAGAGTTCAAAAAACAACAAAATATCTAGTTGGAAAGAGCTAAAGATAGACTTAACTGGTTATTTTCTTTGTTTGATTTGACCAGAGTTAAGTGATTAATCTAAAGATGTTTTGTATAGTTGGCATGAAGATAACTACAAGACAAATCAAGAGTTATGCTTTAAATCTAATTGGCTAGATTTTTTTTTACGCCAAGAATCAAGAATCAAGAAACAATGAATATCATGTCTATATAAGAGACATGCTTAATTCATTTTCAAGAATCACATTCATGAAAAATGGATTAAGGGGAGTGACTGAAAAGATGATGCTGAAGAGAAACTGATGAAGAACAACTTCATGCAGTACTGATCAATCAAGCTGAAGAAGAGCTAAGGAATTCTGCAAACACTGACAAACAGTGAGCACAACATCACAGAGAAGAAAATGTGGAGCACAAAAGAATTCAATTGATACATTGATCAGAGAGGTAATGTACTTAAATAGATCTAAAAATCTACAATTCAATTAGAAAAATGTCATACTATTTCAGTTTAACCATTGAAGC
>MU225654.1:1334818-1352689 GCA_018584345.1 Thuja plicata | reverse complement strand
TTCACTTCCCAAAAATAACGTTTGTTGTATTTGGTGTCCCGACTAACAAAATGATTTTCACACCATTCAACAATTTTCTTTGAATTCTCTATCATGTTACCTGTAAATTTTGAACTATCAGTTTAAAGCAAATGGATATATAAGTTTAAATTATTTACTATTTGATTTATATTTAGATATATATTTATCTACTATTCACGCAATTTGTACCTACAAGTTCATGTTGGTGAAGTGCACGCTTCACACCTGCTCCTACTCCATCATGCTCTCCTTTTCCATGTCCACTTTCAAAGAAGTTCCACAGAAACTTAACATTTCATCTAGCATGTTGCATAGCTAGCCAATTAAAGGCTTTTGTAGATTTAAATTGTCCTACAAGATTAAGTTGTATGGAAAATAGTTCAATAACATAACAATTTAATGTAAGTAATCAATGAGAATGAAAATTTATTGAAGTGCATAAACTTACCTGCACAACCATCAGACCAAATCCAGTGTTGTGAAGCTTTTATCCCACGATTCACAATATCTTCAAAATACATTGCAAAACAATGAGCCACATAGCTCCTATCATGAACTTTATCATCACTGATATAGAAATGAACCTCCTTGATGATAATGTGTTCATTTGGATTGGTGGTTTCCACCTCATCCAAATCAAATTGTGCGTGTCTATAGGTCACATGGACAAATATTGCAACTTGATCAGAATGATAATATTGACTTTCGAGCTCTTTTTGAGGAGAGAATGTATAGTTCTCTGCAAAATCTACAATTGAAAGAATACAACCAGGTGGAAAACAATTTTTGGAATCACGAAATTGTTTAGCTTGCCATCGTGCACCATGACAATGCTGGATATGTGGATAAATTATAGTATGAAACCTGGTCATAAACACAAGGTAGGGAAATTCACTCTCCTTCAATACAATTTTTTTGGATTCATCTCATGTCTTAGTTCGGTATGTCTCATATTCAAATCTCTTCCACAAAAATGGCGTTGCAAGATTAATATTCTCAATTTGAAATGGAAATTTATGTAAATCTCCACAATAATTACATGCACTTTTTATACATTGTACTTTGAACTCATTTGAATCTTCTGATTTCTCACATAAAATAGACTTCACAAATTGTGTCGTGCTTCCAGGGATGACCATATCTAGATTAAGTACTTCCATAACCTTTTTATAGGATTGCAAATATAGATGAAACTCAACATGATTTTGGAAACAATAAGTTTCACATACCTTATTTATGCATACAAAGAAAGGGCGCAATCTGTCGAACATTCTTTGACATATTTTCACATCTAAAAATTCTTGGTTGAATGATTCAAACAATTCACTTTGTGTTGTATCTATAAAATGTTTTGGGTGTGTAGTTTTCATACAGGTCTCTTCATCTTCCATCTGTATAGTATCCCTTCTATTAGAAGAAACACGAGAGTGAGCGGTCCAATATTCAATGACCTATCTTTTGACATCTTCAGAAATCTTGTCTTTTTGAGGAAGTTTACAAATATTAACCCAATTCTTTTGAATATTTTAATCTAACATATTTCTCTTCCTGATATATCTTTGAAAAATTCTTCTAGATACATTCAGTAAATCAAAAATTGCATGTACTTGTTTTCTCTGTGTCAACCTCCTACTAGATAAAGTAGTCATCAATGCTCTACGTGCAACACTTAAATCAGCTCTTCGACTTGAGTTGTTAATGTCGTTCAATGCATCTTGCAATTTTTCAACTATTGTTTAATTTACATTGTCTCCTGAGTTTTTCTTGTTATCAACACCTAACAACTCCAAAATAGGAGTCATTTCTTTTTTCCTGAATAACCTGACAAATAATTATGCTTTTATAATCAGACTTTTATTTTGAAAATATTCATCCTAAATTTTTTTGCATTGTTTTTTTTATTGTGCTTTGAGGTACCAATTTGTCAGATGAAAATTGACTGAAAAATGATTCCCCATTCATCTCCATCAAATTGCCCATATCAAAAGGTATATTTCCACCAATTTGTTCCTCTTCTTGAATTACATCTTCTTGAACTTGAACAAGTTCATCTTGATTACATTTTGTATAACCTTTCATTTTGTCATCCTTTTTTGGATCAAATTTTTTTAATCTGTTTCTTTTATTCCCCATTGCACAAATTATTCAAATTGAGAGCTTCGATTCACCTGCATACACAAAACCATATACTCTTGATAAAAAATTAAAAAATGATATTGATACTTGTTCATAAATTAATATTGAACAATGCTTTAATTAAAAATAAAACATAAAAACAAAAAAAAAAATTGTAAAAAATACAAACCTCGATAATTTTAATTTGTAGTTGTCCTTTAATGCCAAAAAATACGCCCTTAAAACTACTAAAAAAATGATTTTCTTCAAAACAAGCTTATTTTAATTTGCAATTTACAAAATTATGTCTTTTTTATTTTAAAAAAAAAACTCTTTTAAATATGAGATTGAAGGATTGCGGTCATCCACGCGACCATGTTTGGTCAGCCTTAGTTTCGGCCAAACCAGGTCCGGCTAAAACTGGTTCAGCCGAAAGTGTCTATGTGGCATCCCATGTGGCAGTAACACAGGCAAAAAATGAGATTTTAGTCATTATGTCTGTTTGGAGGCTAATTTTCCCATCAAAATTCAGCTCGTTTTAAAATCTAAAAACATCCTTTTGTAGAGCTCGGAGTCTAGATTATGGTCATATAATTTTTATGGTGTTTTAATTAAATATACTATATTGTAAGTTTAAAAAACTCCAAGTAGGTATTTTAACATTGAAGAACACGCTCATTTGAAAAAATAAAAAAAAATAGCAAATCATGTCAGAAAAATTTACAACTTATATTTAACACTAGAGAAGAGAGTCCTGTTTAAGAATATGTAATTTGTTTCGTATTTGGTTTAGATTTTCTAGGGCAAATGTGGAGGGAGAAAAAACTATTAATTTTGGGTAACTCCAACTTTGAATAGTTATAACAGACAAAACATATACCAAAAACCAATCTTTATTTTTTTATGCACTAGTTGTACATGTCATCTAAAACATATTCTGAAATCAGAGGAAAAAAATATTATTTGCATATATTTAGTTGGAGGGAACTAGACCCTACATTTTCAGCATTTTTTGAACAATTAAAAAATGGACTTCAAAAATTAAAAAACTAGGTCAATGCTTATTCAAAAAAAAATTAAAAAATTATAGGCATAAGCTACATCCAATTTTACACATTTCATTAGTTTACATCATTATGAAATTCTAAACACAAATGCCATTTTTATGTCATTAAAGTTTAACAGTTTTGCATGTTGTGGTCCTCTTCCTTTGTAAAAGTGTGACACAAGTTTGTACGTTTACCCATTGTCTATTGGTTCTAGGAGAAGAGGAAATAATGTTGGTGTAAGTTGGATTTTTTGGTTTTTGATTTCTGTTAGATGTTTTGGGTTAGGGATGCTACTGATTGGTTTAGTTAACTGATTTTAGGTTACTGCATTTGAATAGGAGAGCTATGTAAGGAAAATGTTGAGGGAAATGTCAAAGGAAATGACATGTGGGAGTTTTTATTATGCGTAAATACAAGAGCTTTGTAAGTGATGTCTAAAAGAGTCTATTGAAGTGAGAATTGTAAATATTGTATGCTCTTAATTCCATATGTGTACATTCTTTGTTCAATTTTAATTGGTGAATGGATTCGTAAGTGTTTTATGTTCTAAGTCAACATCACAAGTGGTAGTTAGCATAGAGAGAAGTAGCATTCAAAAATGAATGGTGTCTATTGTATAGGGTGTATAGAACCATGGTTTGTGTTTTATATTAGGTTTGAGTTTTGGCTCTCTTTTTTTTAAAGTGCGTAGAGTTGGTTTCTTAGCTAGTTGTTCAACTTTTGAACCTTGGAAGTGGTTCTTGGAAAAGAGGAAACAGCATTTTTGTATACTATAATTTTTTTTTGAGGTGTGTTAGATGTTTTTGGTTAAGATTCAAGCTAACTAGTTTAAATAATTGATTTTGAGATGTGTTGGAAAAGGAGAGTTCTGTGGGGACAATATTGGCAGTAATATCATAGGAAATAGAAAGTGAAGATCGTGATCAAGGAAAAAATATAGATAGAGTGAAAGTGAAGTCTAAGGAGTCTATTGGAGCCAAGGTTGGAAATTTCGTGAGCTCTTATTTCCACACACCTAATTTTTGTTTGTCAACTTTAATTTATGATTGAATTGGTTAACTTTTGTAAAGCAATTTTAAGTATTTAGGAGGATGTAGGAATTTGTAAATGGAATGATAATTGTTGTGTTTTTTTCACGGTCAAATTGAGGATGTTTTTTATTTAAGCTAATGAATAAGTGAATTTTGAAAAATAAGAAACTCCACGGAGTCGGGTGGCCGACTATTTGTTGAATTGTCAAATACTATGAAAGGGACATGTTTACTATTTGGTATGGTTTTGCACCTTTATATAGTAGTCATGTGTGGGAGGTTTTTGTCATTATTTTTTAATGGTGGATTGAGAAGGCCCTAATGTAAAAATTATGAAATGGTGCTATGAATTTTTTTTGTTTTGAATAGGGAAGGATTTGATGTATTTTTTAATAAACATTTAATCACATGTGTCATTCATTGGTTGAGTAAATGTTGAGAGGCCGATTGAAGGTTAGATGAGAGAATAAGTTAGAAACTTGAGAAATATACAAGTTAGGAGATGTGCAAGTTTAAAATTTGTCTGATGGTGTGACATAAGGGTTGCTAATCATCAAGAAATTTTATAAGCTATATAGAATATTGGTTTACATTTTATGTTAGTGTTGATGTGATTTTTTAAAGATTGTTTGTTTAAAAGTTTCACAACTATGAGTTCTATAAGTTTAAATTATAATGGTGGAAGCAATAGTGGGGAGGTTGTACATTCTCAAAATTTGTATTTTAGGTTATACTTTTATAGTATGTTCATTTGTTAGGTGGATTTGTGCTATTTTTTGGTTTTGTACTTCAAACTACTATTTATTGTTTATGTTCATTATTATTTGACACATTATTTATACAACTTAGGTCATTGACCTAGATTGTATCTTGTTTGGCAATGTGATTCAATCAATAAATGGTGGATATATTAAATTTTGAAACTATCGCTATAGATTTTTTTATAGAAGAAATTGTTGTTGAATGAAAGTAAGTCTGAGAAATTTAAAATTGTCTTGTTTGATGACACCTATATGTAATTAACCATATTGCTAGAAAAAAAATCAACAATCTCTTCAGTTTTGATAAACTCAAGATAGGATCGATAATTTGTTTGATGTCTTATGAATTTTCAAGCATTGGCGATTCAAGGTAGGTTGTTATATTTTCTGTTTAATATCTATAATGCTCATGCATGTGTATTTCAATGTTATGTAACCTATATTAGTTATGACTTACTATATCAAACAAGACCATAATTTTTTCACTTTAGATGTCATCCATTCCATCTGCGATGTCATTGGAAATCTAAAATACCTATTTTAATACCAACAAGAATCCATGCAGTTGGATTACGTTACTAGTCTATCTAGCCATGTGGAAAAGTTTGGTATTCACACGTGACCAAGAAAAATAGGTGTCCCTGAAATGACCAATCATGTACAAATGAGTCGATTAACTATCAAAGTATATAGACCATTAACGTACATGTTACAAGAAAGAAGAATTTTTTTTTTTATAATTTACATAGATGTCCTGGATAGGTTTTCAACCTTGATTTGATAGATGATGAAGGCACAAAACTTTAAATTATTTATTCTGATGACATTGTAGAGTTACACTATGGTAGAGTGGAAGTTGGTCAGATGTATACAATTTCTAAAGGTATTGTAAAGGATGGAAACAAATAGTATAATATGCTAAATAGTGGTATGGAGATTACTTTGGATAAGACATCAGATTTGAAATGTTGTGACGATGATAAGTTTATTAAGAGGAATCTCTTCCAATTTAGACAATTTGAAGAGGTTGCAAAGATGGAGAATGATACTTTCGCGAACATTATTGGGATTGATGTGCATGTTGGAGATATTAAAATTGTGCATAGAAGAGATATATAATAGAGGTTTACTAGAGGACTGTAAAACTAGTTGACGTATTCTACACAACAATTGATGTGATTTTCAAGGGTTTAGCTTGCCAAAAAGTGGGAAAAGAGATCAAAAGATTAAAGGCTCGACAAAGAGTGGTTATGAGGAAAGGGTGCGTGTTTGTATTTAAAGGTAACATGGTAATAAGTACTATGGAATAAAAAAATATTAACAATAGAACCTTCAGTCCATGAAGCGAAAGCACTCAGATCTAGAGCAGAAATAGATAATATTGATATATTGTTGCATCACTATTTTTTATTAGAAAAAGTAGCCAAGACAAGGGGGCTGACTCGAATAGACATAGCTAGCACAAGAAGTGCAGACTACCAATAGATGTAACCGGTATAGCATAGGGGTCAAAACACCGTCACCCAATACCCTTTTTTAGCATCAAAAACTAGAAAATAAAAATAACAGGCCCCAACTCCATCATGGAGCTGGTAACTAGCCTGCACTCCCTAACAGACTCCAGCATCACCTTGGAGCTGGTAACCAATCTATGAAAGTAAGTATCTAAGTACTTGACATTAAAGCAAGAAAAATAAGTAACAGTAAAGAAGGAATTAAAACTAAACCAGTAGTAAGAGTAATCCCTAACAAACCCCAACTTCACCTTGAAGCTAGTAACCAGTCTGTGGTAGTAAGTTCCAAAGTAAATAACATAAAAGAAGAAATTACTTTTAATATCAAGGGAATTAAGTCTAAGCCCATCGTAAGAGTTCATCAGAATCATAGTAATGCCCTCAATGGACAGCCAAAAAATATCAAAGACAAAGCAAAACATGGAAAAAGAGGAGGTTAATTGGGGTTTTTACCCCCATTATCCAGCAACAGCTTAAGCCAATCCTCCACAAGGAAATAGAACAGCTTCTCATTCTTGTGTTCTTCCTCTTGGGAAGACCCCTTCACCATTTGCAGGAGCTGGAGAGTGGTATCTATAGAGTGCATAACTTTCACTGCCAACCCAACAACTTTGTTAAAGCTTTCATTCAGGTTCTTAATTTCCTCCTTAATCACTGCCAGATCCATTTTAGAAATTGAGTCTGGAGGGAGGATGCCTGAAGAGTTTTAACCTCCTTCTGGATATGGGAAATTTCATTCTCCATGGCCTAAAGGCTCTTAGTCATCCTATCCTTAACCTCTGGGGATCCAATTTTGGTTTTCACCTCTCTCTTGGGCTCCTCCGCCACCAACTAAGGGTTCATAGACAATGGGGAAGTGCTCTGCGAGTCTAAATTCTTATCTTCAGATAGATTCCCCTTAGATAGGTCCATGATAGGCATAGTGAAGCTGGCTGAGACTTGGGGAGGGTTGAGGCTTTTCTTGTCCCCACCCAGATCTTTAGGGACTTTACCATTTTCTTTTTCCTTGATTTTTCTTTTTTTCCCTGTTTTATTGTTTCAATTGGTGTTTCTTTTTTCAACCTCCTTCTCTAAATCTTATGTTTCCTCCTCCTCTTCAATGTACCATTTCCTAACCGCTTTCTGCTTAAAATGGGTGTTGGCAATTCTGTGGGACCTTCATCTTTTCTCAGTATCTTCCTCGTCCTCCTCAGACTCAATGGTGATTTGGGTGCCACCCGTGGACCCAGCATTAATCTTTTTATCTGGGGTTTTAGATGAAGACGAGGGGTTAGGAGCGCCCGTCACCTCTGTAGTGCCCTTTGGCATGGTAAAACCTTGTAGAGACACAATTCTGGGGGGACATAGGGCAAGGTGGAAATTATAGAGGTGGAGGATAAGCCCTTGGTGGAGGATACAATAATTTTTCTTGGCTTTTAACTTTTCTCTAACATCTAAAACTGAGGTTTCAAGAGAGTGAAGAAGGTAAAATGGGAAGGATATAGTATCATTGTACCTAAAGTGATTAAGTAGGGGAAAGTGGTAGTTGTAGCAGGTGCCGAAGCGACCTTCTAGGGTAATGTACTTCATGAGAATGAGGCAAACATCATTCCATGGGCTAGGAAACTCCTCCAATTTAAATCCTCCATGGATTGGAACCATAATCTCCATTTTTTTTAAGAATCTCACCTTACCAGTGTCGTCGCGGCTCTTTGTAATCCTTTTCCACTTTTTTCCCTCTGTGGAGAACCCCATAGCTTGAGCTATAACTTCTTCATTAACCTCAAAGGTAATGCCATTTATAGTAACTTTGCGCTCCATCCAAGTTTTAACTAGCTGCATAAAGATTATTTCATCACACCCTCCCATAGCTTCCATGTAGGTGTAAAACCCACCTTCCTTCAGATAGGTTATCGAACACAGGTTTTTGAGAAACCCGGTCTCAATCGTAGGGGGTTCCACACTCACCATATTGCCGCCCATATCAAAGCTATACTCAGGATTAATCTCAATCTGTATCTCTACCAACATAACACCTTTCACACCACCACCAAACACTCTCCAAACCACAGTCTTGCAGACACTACCAACCCAGAACCAGAGGATAGAATTACAGAGGACAAAAAACCAGTAGGGAATAAAATCTAGCTTTTTAAAATGACAATTACCGGTCACAATATTAGCCAAAGTAATTGTAGGGTTTTTGCATATCTTGTAATGATTACTTTCCTCATAATTAATGCACCACCCAGCCCTATCCATCATGTCTAGTGCATCCTGCCTCGTGTTATTCTCCATGTCAGTTTGAAATTTGAAAAGGCCCGTACTTTTCCCTAAATTGGAGTTAATAGCCCATCTTTTCAGACTTCTAAAAATATTAAAAGACTTTCCCATCACTTTTTGAAAATTTGAATTCTGCCCAATCCTCGTGATTCTATCTGCCCCCTCATCCGTCCAATCATAGTCAAGCCTGTACTTCATAGGTTAAGTATTTTCTTTTTCGACAAGCAAGGTAGTTTTCTTGGAAAGGGAGCCCAGGTTTCTCCAACATCTAAGACCATGTTGATTGAGCCCTGTGGCTGCCAGCTTGTCAACCACCGCATTTCCCTTCCATAAAATGTGTTGTGATTTAACCTCATCAAATCTGGGGAGAAGCGACCAGATGTCCTGCAACAGATAGGATAGTTTCTAGCCAGCTTTAAAGTTTCCTTTAACCATCTCAATAATGATTTTGGAGTCCCCCTCTATAACCATTCTATTAACTCCCAAGGTAACCACCACCATTAGGCCCCATAAAAGGGGAGAGATTTATGCCATGTTATTTGACCCCATGCCAAGGTTTATCGCATAGGCAATGATCATCTTGCCGTTATTATCACAGAGGATACCCCCACCCACAGTAGATCCATCAAATGCGGCTCCGTCAAATTTTAGTTTGGTGAAATTTTCCTCCTGGGGGGACCATTTGGTATTCAGTCTAGCCACAACCTTGGAGCAGTCAAACTTATAAAAAGAGGGAGGTAGTTGCCAATCCTTAGCAATCAAATAGTCAAGACTCCTAGCGGGGAGGTGGGAGGTTTCCATTAGTAGGTAGAAAGGTTGTCCTTCAGCAAATTCATAGTTAGATGTGTCATCCCCTCAGCATCATTTTCCTCCCCTCTGAAATTTAGTTATTCCTTTCCTTCCAAAGGTTCCAACAGATATGCGGTGGTAACAACCTCCAAAGGATGTTGATAAGCGGGTGCTTCCCAAGGTTTCCCCAGTTGCAAACAAATTGGTCACATTCCTCCATGAAGACCCAATTTAGTCGCATAATACTTAGAATTTTGGTCTAGACCAGGGTCACACAAGGATAGTGGATGAGAATATGGTTGATAGATTCTGAGTGAGTTTTGCAAAGAGCGTGCATCTGTTGACTAAATGTATCCCCCTTTTTTGGAGATTATCTAGTGTGATGATTTTACCATGAAGGGAAGTCCACTAGAAGAAGTTGATTTTGGGTATTAATTGGGGAGTCCAGACTTTGCCCTAGCTCTTTTCATCTGCCATAGTCTTCAGATTGGTTAGATAAGAAAACTTCACTGTTATTTCCCCGGAATTGTTATGACACCAAATGGCTTTGTCTTCAGTCTGGGAAATAGGAATTTTGATGCCTTCAATAAGCTTCTGGATTTATTCTACATAAGGCGGGACTTGTGTCTGGTTCTGGAAAGCATCAACAAGAGCTTTCCAATTCTTACCTTGAGAGATGTAATTGCTGACTTTACCTCCAAAGTGGGAGATCAGTCTATCCTTTAGAGTACCAAACTTTATCTGTCCTAGGGGTTTTTCCCCCACCCACCAATCATCCCATAAATGGATGTGAGTGCCATTTTAGACCTTTAAGGAGACTTCCTTTGCTTTTATAGATGAAATTCCATATTCTTGAGCCAGAGGGAAGATTTTTCCCATAGGGAAATTGGTCATTGTAGAAATATTTTGCCTTCATAATCTTGCACCATCCAGCGGTTCCTCTAAAGAGCTACCAACCCAATTTAGAGATGAGAACTTTATTCAAGTCCTTGATTTTTCTCACTCCCAGCCCTCCGACTAGCTTTGGCTGGCAGACAGTGTCCTAATTGACCAGGTTCATTCTAGCCTTTTCCTTCGTCCCAGAACAAAGAAAATTCCTCTGGATTTTTTCCAGCTTCTCCATTTTCCTATCATTAATTTTGAATAGGGACAGGAAATAAACTAGAATACCTTGAAATGCAGCAGAAAGAAGTCAGAGTTTCCCAGCGTTGCTGACAACCTTGCCTTTCCAACCCACCAATTTTTTTTGCATTTTCTCCAGAATGGAGTTCCAGAACTCATCAGCAACTTCCTTCACCATGAGCAAGAGACCAAGATAGGTATCCAGGAGTGAAGCTCCCTTACAGCCCAGGCAATTCACAATTAGAGTTTGCGTTCTCAATTCAGTGTTGAAGAAGTAAATTTTCTTTTTGTTGTAATTGATCACTTGGCCCAACGCCAAAACATATTTTTTTAGTAGGTGTTTCCGCTCTCTAGCTTCATGAATGCAGGATTTTCCAAAGAGAAACATATCATCTTCAAACTATTGCAGAACCTCTGGTTTGACGGTGGATGTCAATTTAAAACCAGTAATAGATCCAACATTTTCCAATTTCAGTAAGTTCTGAGCGAGAACTTTAGCCACTAGGAGGAAAAGGTAAGGGGAAAGAGGGTCCCCCTGATGTAATCCCCTTTCAGGAGTAAAGGATCCCCAATGTGTGCCATTGACCAGCACAACAAAGTTAACCATTCTCACCGCCACCTTTATAATATTGATGAACTTTTCATTAACCCCAAATTTCCTAAGAACCTCATACAAGAAATTCCAAACAACCTTGTCATAAGCCTTGGAGATGTCCAATTTTAGAGCCATACCAACATTCTTACCTTTCTCCATGGAGTGAATGATTTCATGGGTGGTGATAACAGCATCAAGAATCTGTCTTCTCGCGACAAACCCCTTCTGGTTGGGGTTGATGATTTTTCCAAGGAGGGGTTTGAGCCTATTGGCAATGATTTTGGACAGGATTTTATAGGTAGTGTTGAAAATACTTATAGGCCGAAAGTCACTAAAGCATTTAGGGTCTGGCACTTTAGATACCAGGACAATGTAATTTTTTTTGAGTCTTTTCAGGATACTGCCAGTTCTGAAAAAGTCGCGGGCTGCATGGATGAGGTCATACTTAACATTCCCCCAAAAGTGTTGGAAGAAGGCTGGGGTAAACCCATCTAGACCCAAGGATTTATAGGCTCCCATGGAGTATACCGCTAGTTTAACTTCCTGCTCAAAGACCTTGGATAAAAGGGTCTCATTGTCTTCCTCAAAAACAACATTGGGGATAACTTCCATAAGGGAGTCAAAATCAGCATCCACCCTAAGCTGAGCCAGACTTCAGAAGATTCCTTGGAAGAAATCAGTAGCATGATTACCAATGTCATCCCCCTCCGAGAGCAGGTTCCCATCATCTTCCATGGATTTAATAGTATTTCTCCTTTTATGAATGGAGACGGATCTATGGAAAAAGGTAGAGTTACAGTCACCTTCCTTCAACCATTGAACCCATGACCTTTGTTTCTAGAAAATTTCCTCCCTCTTGAGGTTTTGTTTCCATTTGTTTCTCCATTCTTCCTCCTCCCAGTGCTCCTCCCAAGTTGCCTCCCCCATAGCCATCTCCTTTTGGAGGAGGGTTAGTTTCTCCTCAAGATCTTTTTTGCACTGGAAGATGTCACCGAACTTGGTTTTTCTCCACCTTTGGGCCTCCCTTTTGATGATTTTCAACTTTTCGGCAGTTCTGAACATAGTTTTTCCCTTCACCGGGGTATTCTACCATTTCTTAATACATTCTTCAAACTCATTATGAGAGTGCCACATGATTTCATAGTGAAAGGGGTGGGGTCCATTTCGCTTCCTCTCTTCCCATTCAAGTATCAGAGGGGAGTGGTCAGAGACCGTTCTTGCAAGGTGTGATAGCTTGAGAAGAGGAGCAATATCCCAACCCCCCGAAACCAACCATCTATCTAGTCTAACTTGAATGAGGTGTCTTCCTTTTCTATTTTTGAACTAGGTAAAACACAATCCTTGAAGGTCCAGATCAGCCAGGTCATTGTGTCTTATAAAATCAGCTAGCTCCTGCATACTTTTCAAGAATTCCTGAGTGCGCCCATTTTTCTCATAGGGGAATAAGGGAGTATTAAAATCTCCCACACACATAGTGGGGTGACATTGATTATTTTCTATGAGGTTGGATATTTCCCCCCAGATTCTATTACGTTCTCCTCTAGTGTTAGGAGCATAGATATTATACAAGTACCAAGAACTATTATTCCAAGTAAACAAAATAGCAAGGAAGTTATGAGAAAAATCCACAGTGTTACCGGATAACTTACAAGGGTTCCAAAGAGTGGCCACACCACCAGAGGCCCCATCCACTTCACCATACAAAAATGCCGCACCCAGCCAAATATTGTCCACCAGCAGAGCAAAGGTTTGATACTTCATTTTCACCTCCTGAATAAGAACCACATCAAACTTGAACTGAAGAATATACTTCTTCAGAGCGAACTATTTTTGTGGGATGTTCATGCCCCTTATGTTCCATGAGAGGAAATTCATCTTTTGTTTTTTTGGGAGTCTTCTAGGGTTAATTGCCTTCAATTGGAAATGGCCCTTGCTGCTTCTTTAGCTCTAACTGCTTTCATAGATGGTCAGCCCAATTTGGTTTTATTCTCCACATCTACTTTCTTTTTTGTATCCATGCTCTCATCCCCCTTCTTACTCCTAGTTTTCCTTTTCGGTTTTGACCAGTCCAAGAGGCTGGTCGATGGCAGCGAGTGGTACACTATTGGTATTTCCATCACCAATCCCGCCCTAAGAAGGGTTGGGGAGGGAAATCCTTCCCCATCCCTTAAAATACTCAACTCAGGAGGTGTATCACTCAAAATTCTTTTTGTGACCAGTGCCTTCTTCCCAATGTTGGTTTCTTTATTTTCTACCCCCTTTGGGCTTTCTCTGTGAGATTTGGGGGCCACTTGTAGGTCATCAACCAACTCTCCTTCCTCAAGATCTACCACCTTTTCTGCCTCTTTAGCCTTTTCATTCCCCTTAACCCCCAGCCTAGGAGCAAGCTCGTGGCCTTCGATAATGGGGGGAGGGGCTTTCGAGGTTCTCGTGGAACCATCAGCCTGTTCCTTAACCTCATCTTCCACATTCAAGGCTGTTGAAGGAAGCTCCCGAGAGTCTTTCTCAATAGTCTTAGTCTCTGCCTTGCATTCAATGACCACATGCCCATTTTTACCACACTTTTGGTAGTGTAGGCTAGCATTTTCATATACAATTATTAAGTAGTGTAATATAACAATGGGTAGAGTTATAATTTCTTGTCTTTTAGAAGGTAAGCTAAGAATAAAAACTCCTTGGGAGGTGGAAATGAGAGGAACTATGAAATTCATTAGACAAGAAAATTTCTTTATTTAGCATATCCATTGATTGTCAATGGCAAAGAATGTAAAAAATGATTTTAAAATCTTGATAGTGCATGGTTGTGTACTAAATGTGGAGTGTAAATTTATGAGTGCAACTATAGATATATTCTTCAATTGAAGCTTTGAGATCACAATAGTGCAATTTGGGCTATGGATTTTGATGATAATGCAACTCAAATGCTAAAAATCTATGCTAAGTAGCTCTACATGCTACAATATGACATTGAAGGCAGTTCAACTCCACAAGCAATCTTCAACTCAATTCTTCTTAACACTTTTGTGTTTACTTTATTTGTTTGGAGTGATTCGTACAATTGTGAACCAAGGTTGAGAGTAACAATCTTTATAAAAGTAGAAAAGGTGGACTTCAAGAATGGGTGTGACATTTTAATTTCAAAATATTGGTAATGACGAGTGCCTAGGAATAAGGTCTGATTTTTGGATGTCCACTTTCTCTATCTGTGAATTTTGAAAATTGATGAGATTACTTCTTTCTATGTCCAAAATAAAAAAGTATAGGCTATAGGGGTCATTTATTTTATTTGAAAATTATCTTGTTATTTCAAAGACAATTAATTAGGTTTGAATTGTATATTGTGGATGGACGGTGATCATGCCATCTTTTAATATCTAGCTTTTACATAAATATTAAAGCAACTTATGTGTAATGAATGTCGTGAAGTATAAAGTTTGTGGTTTGACCTTTTAATATTGTTGGAACTACCTTGTACTCTTTGCATTTAGTGTAGTGTGAATGAAAATGTAGTTAAAGTTGAGAATAGCGAAATGAAGTACTCATTATAAAGTCAACTTTTTGGATGTAGTATGTTCAAAACCTTGTGGAATTATGAGCTATTCTCCATGTGAATCAATCGTATGACCGTTGCAATTGTTTCAAGTTTATCTTAATTCAAACAGATGATAAGTGGTCTATATTATAATTATATAAACTTACCATGGGCCTCAAATTGGTTTTAGGAAGTTCAGATACGTCAGTTGGATTCCAAAAGTACTTTTACAACTTTTTTGTGCCTTCAAGTTTCTTTCTTTGTGCAATGTTGGTTCCATCTTTGGATGATAGGACTTGGTAGGAAATTTTAAATTTTCTTATTCTTACGATGGTGCTATATACAAATATCCTTATTTTTTATAGGTCTGCGTGTATGTTGTATTATAGTTCAAGTTCACAGGTAGTCGATTTCTCAAAGTACTTTCAAAACTTTGTTGTGTGTTTGCAAATATTATTTTTGAAATTCTTACATACGTTACCCACCACTTTCATTTGCTTTTGCAAAACTTCTCATTTATATTTTCTTCCTCCAACTTAGGTTGCATTGGTAATCTAGCATTTAGAATGGATGATTTGGTTATCATTCACTAGCAACGCTTATGTGTTTGTAGTCATCAAGACAGGAAAAATTATAAACTTTGATATGGTCGTACGCATAGTGCAAGTGTGATTATACCAAATAAAAAAATTGAATATGTCTAACAGGATTATAAAGTGATAGAGGTCGCAATACGTTGTAAGAGAGCCCGATGTTAAGTTTCAAATATCATTACATTGGTCAGATTTAGAAAGTGATTTTATAACTTAATGTGTTTGTAGTCGGTAAGTTGGAGAAAATCATTACCTTTGTTATTCTCGTTCGCATAGTGCGAGTATTTAGGAAACCACTCAGGAGTCGATTGTAGCAAACGAAACATTTGAATACGTGTTGCAGCTTAATAAAATGACTGAGGTTGCTATACATTGTGAGAGAGCACCATGTTGAAAAATACAATTATTTTTAAAGAAACATTAGTCGAATTGAAAAAGTAGGTTTAGAATTTTGTCGAGTTTCTAAGTTTTGGTATTTATGTCTATATTACTGTTACCATATGTAGACCCAAAAACATATGACTGGTATAGTGGACTATAAAAGAACCTTTCCTTTCCTTTCCTTTAATTACATATGATGTCGACATCTAGTAACAAATTTTGAAGTTAAAAATGTTGTGGATGCCTTTATATACAAAGCTTTCTATTTATAATTCAGACTTAGGTTGTGCTAATAAATGTCGGGTTTAGAATGGATAATTTGCTTGAGTCATTTACAATGTTTATGTCTTTCAAGTCGGCAAGTCAGAGAATATCAAAATGTTTATTATGGTCATTTGCATCGTGTGAGGGTTCGCGTGCCTCCGAGAAATTTAGAGACTTTTTTCTCATTGTCCATATTGTTGGAAATTTTAAGGAACTTCCCCATATCAGATTATAGGAATTGAAAAATATGAAAACTAAGAAATACAAATTCTTTGATTGAAAATAGAATTGAATCTTTGTCGTCGTTGTTCGCATGGTTTGAGAGTTCAACAAACCGCCGTCCACCTGGCCTTGTTTGTTGATAAATTTGAGAAGTAAAAAATACGGGTTTCTAATTGATTAAACCTTACATTGACTTGAGCACTTTCCTTGTAGAGCCTAGCGAGGAATGCAGTGATAGAAGTGATTAGTAGTATAGAACAGAGTGGATTGTATTACAGGGAGCATAAGGATGAAATATCTACCAGATGTAAATAAAAGAATGGAGTGATCAATAGAAAAATTAGTGGCAATAACAAAAATTGCACCTCATAAGAGTTGTAAAAAAGAATGTAGAGACATTCAAAGAAATAAATGAAGTCGCACATATTATGGTGGGCACAAGGAAGATATATGTGGTAAGCATCGTATCCGACGGTTGGCTAAACGAGACAATGCAGAGATGTGCAACAACAAGGCATGGGTTAAACATCACACACTAAGCGTTGACCGCTTAGTGTGGATGGTGTGGGGCCCACTGAGTCCGTGGTTTTTAGCTGCTGTTGTTTCCGTTTGCCAACGTTGTTTCTGTTTCTCCAAACAGTCTAATAAACCGTAACAGCCAGCAGTCATCAGCTACCAACGCATTGATGTGGTTCTTCATTGGGTCAGACGCCGGCTGTCAAGACAGACAGACAAACTTTGCTCCGAAAAATCCAAGCACTTCTGGGGATAATAATAATAAGAATTATGGATTTAAATAATAATAAGAAGATTAATGTATACAAATACTTTCATTAGTTTTTTCTATTTTCTTTTTATATTTCTTAAAATGAGTTAGACGTAATCATCTTTAAAATCAAATAACTGAAAAAGAGGTAAAGATCAAGTCTTATTCAATAAAAGCTTTATAATGCTTTAAATGGATAAGACTGAAATTGTACTCTTATTAGCCGATAGGCTTCCCCTCTGAGGTTGCTTGCAACCGGAAGTTGTCTCACGTCTGAAAACAACCTGCCAGTAAATGGTTTGCAGAGTATGGTTTATGGTTTATGGTTTCGAGATAATGGTTTAACAACCACGAAACGTATGCACTGTTTTGTCACAGTAAACACAGGCCCCACAGTTGAAGATTACATATCCAGGGAATTTTTATTACCAACAAGGACAAAAGCATGCATAATGTGGGCCCAAACTCTAGTCACTCATTATGTGTAGTTTTATTTGATTTAAAATCACAAACCTTGTTCATAAAGTCTATGCATGACCGAATGCCTCGTAATGGCAAATCAATTATATTAAATAAAAAATATTGATGATATTTAATAAATGTTGGACTTCCTATAAAAAATAGAAGAAAAATTAACTAAATAAAATGGAGATGGTTTTGAGCCCTCTAAAAATCCGGGGAGGGTAAACTTGACCGTGCCAGTAGTATCCCATTTTTCATGATTTTTTGATTCATGGCTAATTGGAGTTTGGCCAATGTTTGATTTAATTTTTTTTTTTAATAATTTACATTTTTTAAAAGAATATAAAACTCTTTCTCAGAAAAATTAAAACATCAGAATTTTGAAGATATTT
>MU225654.1:1304544-1321694 GCA_018584345.1 Thuja plicata | reverse complement strand
GCAGGCTCTCACGATTTCTGTCTCCCTACATCACACTTGTCATTCAGGAGCACGAAGGCTTCGAGGTTAGCGATCTTCACGAATCCGTGCAGATTTATCTGAGCACCAGATCCACTTCCACCGCCACCAGATTGAAGGTCAGCAAATACAAAAATGCGGCGGACTTTACCTTCACCATGGACCAGGGCCAACAAATTATCGACCAATTTCAGGGAGTCAAAGCCTGGTGGACTTTGCGCACAGATGTAAAGCCGCCTTCCTTGCTCAGCATCTTCGATGAGAAGCGCTACTTCGAGCTCACTTTCCACAAGAAGGAAAAAGTCAGGATATTTGAATCCTATCTGCCGCATGTCGTTGCCGAGGCCAAAATCATGCAGTTGAAAAAGCGGCAACGGAAAATTTACACAAATATCGGTGGAAGCTCCCAATCGCACCCTTCGGCCACAGGCGCCGTTTGGAATCCGGTGGTTTTCGAGCACCCTGCGACATTCGAAACCCTGGCTCTTAACCCCGAGGTTAAAGATGACATAATCCTGGATCTCACAAATTTTTCTCAGAGAGAAAAGTATTATAAGCAGGTCGGCCGTGCCTGGAAACGAGGGTATTTGCTCTACGGCCCGCCGGGAACCGGGAAATCGAGCATGATCGCTGCTATTTCTAATTTTCTGGAGTATGACATTTACGACCTGGAGTTGACCGAGGTCAAGAGCAACACCGAGCTCAGGACTCTTTTGATCGGGACTACAAATAAGTCTGTAATTGTGATTGAGGACATAGATTGCTCCCTGGATTTGTCCTGCCGCAAAAAGAAAGCGAAGGAAGAGAGCAGGATAATGCAAATCCCGGCGATAGATGAGAGTGGTGGTCAGAATAATAGCAAGGTGACTTTGTCAGGGGTTTTGAATTTCACAGATGGGTTGTGGTCGTGCTGCGGCAGCGAAAGGATTATTATTTTCACGACAAATCATGTAGATAGGCTGGATCCTGCGCTTCTTCGGTCGGGACGCATGGATAAGCATATTCATTTGTCTTTCTGCACCTTTTCTGCGTTTAAAGTTCTTGCAAAAAATTACCTTGGAATTGAAGATCATCCTCTGTTCGATCAAGTTGAGATTTTGTTGAAAGAAGCGCAGATAACACCGGCAGATGTGAGTGAGGAATTGATGAGTGTGGGTGACAATCCCACCGCTGCTCTTGAAAAGCTGATTGAGGGTCTGTGCCGGGCGATCGAAAAGGCTGCCGTGAAAAATGAAATTTCGCCGGAGATTGAAAGTGAAGAAGCTAAGTTAGTTGCAGAGGAGTCTCCTCCGGTTGAAATAATAGGTCAAGAATGAAAGTAAGATGCTCGTCCTCAATGTCGTATGTGTTTGTTTGCTAATGTACTCTTTGCTTCGTTATAATCGTCTATGTTTAGGAAAACTCGCACCATGAAAAATAATTTGTAATTTGTTTTCACGTTAATTAAGGATCAAATCCCTATTTATGAACTTTATCATTAGAATAATGTTTCTGAATTCAATTAATTTTACGTGAGTTTCCTTAAATTAATGGGCCGTTGATTGACTTGCATGTGATATTACAACGACTATAGTTTTCTGCATATGTTTTTTAAATTATTAAATATTTCACTATTTATAATTATTCTTAATTCGTATATAGGTACACGATTCAATGAGCACTTTCTTATTATATATTGGTTCTTTACTTTCAAAGGTAATTATTAAAAAAACTTAAACAAAACATTTAAATTAGTTGATAACTTTTTTCTATAACTCTTTGTATGATGTTCATTAATGTTTCAGGCAAACAATTCAAGCGTTTTCTTGGATGTGACATCTTTTTAAGTACCATATTTGCAAGATTGAAGGCATCCTTATGACCATATAGGTTTGAAATTGATGGTAGTACATGATATGTATGAACTAACACTTGCACCAAATGAAGTTTAATAGTTAGTTGATCTATAGATAAGTCAATATGCTAAGGAATTATATTTCTACATGTATTGTCGATATGATTTTATATACAAATTTGAAATACATGAGTATTTACAAACAATTTATTTATGTATTTGCTTTAAAGACAAATAAACAAAAGAATTTTAACAATTCTAATTTTGAAGATTTTGTAGCCAACAATTATTTGCGTTTGTATGTAATTTGCCTAGAATATAACAAATATTATATACCTAAATATTAGTTTTCAAAATGTTAATTTTATAATTATACTTTTATTTTATGTTTTAATTTTTAGATACACAATAACAACATGAAAGACTCTTAATATAGGTATAAGATAATTGTTACACCTAAATTAGTTATATATATATTTTTAAAAATATTAAAATATGTGATTAAATATTAAATTATATAATTTAAAAGGTAAATTTTATAAAAATAATATTTAATTAAATATATTATTTATTATTATTCGTATTATTTTCTATATGTTTCTTAGCCTCTTGGAATGCATTCTTTGATTAATTTTTACATAAATATTAGTATTTTGTTGAATTTTTATTTTTTCTATATTTGATTATAATATTCTAGTTATAGTGATTTTCTAAAATTACTAAAGATAAGTAATATATTTCTACAATCTACACTCTTTGATTTACATACTTGTATTGTCAAGCACTAAATGAAACAAAATTGAAAGAAATAAAAATATGCAATAGTTGATTTGTAAAACTATTTATATTATATGGCTATTGGTCATCTAATATAAAACACACACACACACACACACACACACATTCAAATTTCATGTTAGTTTAACTAATATTGATTATTAAAAATATACCCACACAAAATGTGGAGATTTTCTTAATTTTTGAGAAATATGATGAATGCCACATAATAAGAATTATTTGATTTGATGAATAAAAAAAATTCTTGTACAAAATCACAATAAAAATTATACATAGTTTTGAAAATTCATATAATTATAACCTCCACATGAAAAGAATTAATTTGTATTTTGATTCCCAGAGTTTTATAAGAAAACAAGCAACGACTAAAATTGACACAATAGAAGTAGTGATTGTAATCAAAACACTTGAAATCAATTCATACCCATAATTCCTCGAGCATGGGTTCATAAATGAACACAACTAATCACAAAAAATAATTGCTTTTTGTTCCGATCTATATTATACAATAGGTAAAAACAAGGAACCACATATTAGATGTGGCATACAATACAAAAGACATTAACAATAGCAATAGTCCATTATGTTTTTCTCAGATTACACACTATAATTCAAACAAGCATGCTTCAAGTTTTTGTGCCAATTTAGATTAGATGCCATGTGAATGACATGTTAATTATTCAAGAAATAGATCATATTTAATTAAATTGTATCTCAAGCATTATAAAAAAAATCACATTTAATCAATCTAGATCTCAAACATGATAAGCTTAGCTAGGGGAAGCATACTAGTAGCCATTATAGCCAACTTCGTGCACCTGTAGAGCCTAAACTATATATTAGATTTTGACGATTTTCTTTGTTGTCTTCAAATGCAACTTAGCTACTTAAAAATATATTTTTGGCTTCTATGTATTAATGAAGTCCCTCGTAGAATTCATTTTGAATTGAATGGTCAAAAAGTGGTCATTTCAAAGTGTCACTTGATACCTACTTAAAGATGCCCCAATAATCGTGCACTCAAAATATCCAATTCTTATGGACAAAATTTCCTAGTTTTTGTGCACAAATGGCCTAGTAGTGGTGCACAAATGGACCAAATATGAACCGAAAAAGATGAAAAATAATTGGCTATAGGTACATGTGAAACATATTAATGGGCTTTTAGTTTATTTTTTTGGCTCCTTTAAAATTAGTAATTGGTGGGTTGGGTGGACAAGAAGTGCATGACTATTGGCTAGTGGTGCTCTTCCCCTAATCAAACAAAAAATAAAGAATTATGAATTTTAAGATAAGATTTTAAAGCTTGAATAAGTTTTTTTCTTCTTCAAATATACCTCTTTCAAAGGACAAATTAGAAGTGTTGAAATTTGTATTAGAATTCTTTATGTAACATAAGTAATTTCGATATTAATTTACATGTAGTAATTAATTTAGATATATTGTAACGTATAGTGTGTGTATATATATATATATATATATATATATATATATATATATATATATATATCTCNATATATATATATATATATATATATATATATATATATATATATATCCCACACCTGTCTACACTCCAAACCATCCTCTCCCTGGTAAACTATGTAAGAAAAACTAGCTGAGAAATATTTAGCGGAAGACAATAATGCTCACCAACTTAAAGCAATTCATTCCCCCTGACATGGATAGTTGTCTTCGCGCTAAATGCAAAATTAAGTGAAGTAAAGATCTGATTCACTTGTTGGTTGTCACTAACTATATAGACTAGTGTAAATGAATTATGTAGGTCCGGGGCCCTTTGACTACCTCTCAAACTCCAGAGTACATATAAATTGGCTGTCTTGAAAAACTGAAGGAGATCGGAGATCTAAAAAGAAGAGAAACAAGCGTATTGAACAGATTGTGGGAGATTTTAAAATGAAAAATAGTTTCTTATATGTAAATCTCATTGTCACAAAAATTTACAAACAGGTTCTCAAAGAGATCACCCAATTTATGTTGACACTCCAAACTAGAGAGGCGTTGTAGGAAATAAAGATTGAGGGTATGGGGATATCTTTTGTCATTTCAGGTGAAAAGATCTGAGTCGTTGTTGGAGATAGTCAAGATAGTTGGTAGAAGAATGAAGTTATTGATGCCGCTAGAAGAAGGAAGATGTTGGATGCTACCAAAAGGAAGAATCACATTGTTTTAGTTTGAAATACATTAATTCTGATTGCAAAATAGCCCAAGGAATTAAGGGGTAAAGTCTGCCTTGTCCAAATTCAAAGAGATAGCCTAGTCGTGACATCCTTCTAGAATAGTTTGCCAGCCATATGCAGTGTGGTTTATGCTAGTCGAATGGAGGAATTGAATAAGAAATTGATGCCATAGAAGGGAGATGCTTGAGGATAAGAAGTCGCTGGTTGGAAATCAATAACGAAAAAGGAATGTCTGCAGCTTGTTAAAGAAATATCAATAGTTAGTTACAACCAATTTTTTTAATTGTTGAATGATGCAAGATGTACTCCTCTCTATTATGAATTATAATGGCTTAAATTTTACACCCCCGTTTAAAAAGCCATTTCCGCCACTTACTAATACATTTGGGACAAATTTCCGACGACCATTATTTATGGTTATGGTATTTCTTTTGCTCCGTTGGATTTTTACAAAGTGAAATTTGATTTTTTTTTTTAAACATTACCTGTGTTCGTCAGTATTCCGACGATAGACGATGACGTCAAAATTCCGACGCCCACAGACATTACTTCAAAAAAAAAGGTAATGTTATCTCATTTTCCCGCGAGCCCTTGTAAGATCACGAGACCAGATGAAAAGAGAAGGGTGCTCATTGGAGGCCATTCAATTGCAATGCATCCAAATGGGCAAATTTCTTTGAATAAGAAGAAAGGGCTCAAGATGAAGCCCAAATGTGCCCAGTAAGAATGTTCACTAATGAAGAGAGACACAAGCAACACACTGGCAAATAAGACACTCGCAGCGAACAGTACCTCCAGGTTTCTGTTTTCTTCCCCTCCATGTATAAGTTACATTTGTTATAGATTTGGCTTCCTTGAGATCTTCGCAGAGTTCTTGATTGCTTAGGGTTTCAATTGCTATAATTTTAAAAGAAAATTATTCAGCGTATAAAATAGATGGATAGATTTTGAAATCAGGAAATTGTTTTGATTTTTTTAGTTGGACATGCCCCTATTTCCATTTTTTGATGGATTATCTTCCTGCATATTAAATTGTGATAAAAAAATTGATCTACCCATATGTACAACTTTACAAAAATTGTAGCGATATCAAGCTATATAATTTGTCTACTCGTAGAATTGTCCTTTTGGAGTTCATAGTTCATTTTTTGGTGATGTTCAATATTTTGGAAATATGTAGGTTGCGTTCGGAGATCATACTCATGCAAGGCATCTCTGTATGAAATATCATTTCAAAAGTTCATCTTGTCACAAGCATTATGAATTGGCAAGTTAAGTAAGTTTCAATTTAGCCTTTGTCGTGAATTATTATTTTTAATTCTCCAAAATAAAGTGGTTGACATCCTTCAAATAATGATGATTTTTGAAAATTGTTAACGGAAAGAACATAAGTTGGCTTGCATTGTTTTTAACCTGTTATTTTATTATGTTACTATCTTCTTCACAAACTTCATACATTGCACATCATATTTCTTAACATTTTTGTGCCATTATATTAGGCTTTTGTATAATAAAGACCAAGATGTAGAGGTGTACACAATGCATGCCAATTATTTAACAAAATGTCCTGAAGAATATGGTCTCAGAATGTTGTGTATAGAAGACTTGAGAAATAATGTAGTTAGTAGGCAAAAAGCCAAATTTTGCAACTATCACTAGTATTATCCCATATGCCAACACCCCTGCCTTCCAGCTTTATCTGGCCCCCCTCGTTTCAACATAAACTAGAAAGCATCCTCAAACCCGAGCCTAGATGATGCATTAGGTGTCTATGCTTGGTGTGGAAACCATAGATAAAGGATGTAACTACTAGCTATACTCAGGGGTTAAAAATAACAATGAAATTATATTCCTTTGGTTGCTACCATATGTCCATGGCCTGTTTGTGAGGAAATGGATCAAAATTTCCTTGTTCACAAAGCCAAAAAGGAACAAGCTATTAGGCATAACATTGATTTTAAAACTACCTTTTAAATTCCATTGGGGATAAACCCATTTCCTTAGTTGGTCAATAGAAGGTCTGAAGGATAAGAACTTACCAACCAAGGAGAGCTTCAATTCAACCATAGTTTCATTCACTATTTCATCGAGGACATGAACCGTACTACCATTGATTTTGTGGGCGACAACGTGCATTTTCATGGGTACAAAATACAAATTCTTTGTAGGACTGATACCCAACACTGTATCCACAAAGGAGGAAGGCTTTGGATACTGGAGAAAAGAATCTTTCAAAGAAACAAATTTGTTAGGACCATCCTGTAGATTCATAGTAGGAATCTCCAGGGCAATAGATGTGGATCCCAAAAGCATGGGAGGAAGGCTCTAGCTTGCCAAAATATTAGGAGAAGACAGGGAAACCCCCATTGGGTCCCCCTCCATCGGCACCATATGAGGTGTAGAGAGCAACCTAAGCAACAAAGAAAAGTCAAAACCGTAGCAGAGCCCAAACTTGGAGGACATGTCGTTAATATAAATTTATGAACATGCCTTAAATTGTTATCTAAATGTGTTTTGTATGATTGTGTCAATTGCATGAGTAAAAGAAAGAACATAAAAATGAGTAGAAAGAAAAAGTAACAATTTATGTATGCAGTCATGACCATCCCTTTGTTAGTTAAGATGATGAGCATGCCTTGAATTGTTATCTAAATGTGTTTTGTATGATTGTGTCAATTTCATAAGTAAAAACAAGAACATAAAATGAGTAGAAAGAAAAAGTAACAATTTATGTATGCATTCACGATTTCTACTTTTCAGTTCATTACAATCTTAACATTTTTTTCTCTAGATGCATTTTTTTTTTAAGTAGATAAGATAATTCATCCTTCAAGTTTATTTACATGGTACAAAAGAATAAGTCTATAGGCCTTTCTTCTTAAAATTAAATATCCAACCTTCTTTACACTTTCAGAAAAGCACATACAAATTTTATGAAAAAGTGATTTAAATTTAGAGGATTTGTGTGGATACTTGTTGAAATCTATGTACATGTAGTTTACAAGATTTTTTTTCAATTGTTTGTGACTCTATGCACATGTATTTTACAAGATTTTACTCATTTTTTTGTGGTATTACATGTTACAAAGCCTATAATAAATTATTGGCATTCTAGAATCTTACTAACTGTTGTTCCTCCAAACAAAGATCTTTGTTCCTCCTGACAAAGATCTTGGCAGGATCAACAATTGTACTAGCCCCAACACCAAGGTAATAGTTAATGATCCAGTATTGATCATGTCATAACATGTAGAGCAATATTTGGGACAATTATTGTAACACTACTAAAACAATTGTATAAGAAATTCACAAATTCCCCAATCAGAAAAATACTTATAACTAGTACATATCAAATGTATAACAAACTCAAAAATTTCTTCAATCAACAAAATACTCATAGCTCTTGCAAATCAAATTTAACACAAAAAATTAAGCTATATCTAGCCCCCCTTGACAAACCTCTAGTGATTATTTGTTATGGTCATTTCCAATGGAACATTGAGGTCTATAACATTGTTCTAAGCATTGTTGCACAAAGAAATAAGCAATATTGTCTTGTTAGTTTAGATGAAAATATCCTAGGGTGACATTCTTTTGATCCTAATAGAACCAAGTTTGACTTAAAAACTACATAGTTGAATCCTGATAGCAATACCACAATTTGACTTGCTATTAAAAATATCTCCTACTTATCATTGAGAATTCAGCTAAGATACACTCAAGAATATCTTTAGGTTGACAATCTTTCTTAATATATATTAGTTATAAGAAATGTAAAATTTTGAGGTATAATACCTATGAACTTGAATATTTATATCACAACAAACCATTACTACCTTCTTTTAACATGTAACCAAAAAAAAATACATTTGGAAAATTTGTAAAAGATTTTCAACTAAAATTAACTTTAAATTTTCTATCGACATATCTCTTTTTCTTACATGTGAAGTGGTAGTTCATAAGATGATTCTCACATTGTTTGTGCGGACATCTCGATATTGCTTACTTTTGAACGTTTTCCTTGCCACTACTATACATTGTAAAATCCAGTTCCTAATTTGTCCAGTCTCCTTGCCAAATGACACTTGGCAGTAAACGAAGTCTTAAAAACTTCTGTCAACTTCTCCCGTCAGGACATCTTCACGAACTAGGCTATTTAACGACATTGCCCGGCTTTTCCCTTGCCATAAAAAAAAAAGGATTCTTTATGCTCTTAGAATGACAATGGAGACGTGGTCGAATCTCGGGAAGGTCGCGGCAACCACAGTTTTCGTGGGAACAATCGCCGGCCCGTACATCCCTGCCGAACTCTACCAATATTTCACAGAGCAACGCCGCAGGCTCTCACGATTTCTGTCTCCCTACATCACACTTGTCATTCAGGAGCACGAAGGCTTCGAGGTTAGCGATCTTCACGAATCCGTGCAGATTTATCTGAGCACCAGATCCACTTCCACCGCCACTAGATTGATGGTCAGCAAATACAAAAATGCGGCGGACTTTACCTTCACCATGGACCAGGGCCAACAAATCATCGACCAATTTCAGGGAGTAAAAGCCTGCTGGACTTTGCGCACGGATGTAAAGCCCCCTTCCTTGCTCAGCATCTTCGATGAGAAGCGCTACTTCGAGCTCACTTTCCACAAGAAGGAAAAAGCCAGGATATTTGAATCCTATCTGCCGCGTGTCGTTGCCGAGGCCAAAATCATGCAGCTGAAAAAGCGGCAACGGAAAATTTACACAAATATCGGTGGAAGCTCCCAATCGCACCCTTCGCCCACAGGCGCCGTTTGGAATCCGGTGGTTTTCGAGCACCCTGCGACATTCGAAACCCTGGCTCTTAACCCCGAGGTTAAAGATGACATAATCCTGGATCTCACCAATTTTTCTCAGAGGGAAAAGTATTATAAGAAGGTCGGCCGTGCCTGGAAACGGGGGTATTTGCTCTACGGCCCGCCGGGAACCGGAAAATCGAGCATGATCGCTGCTATTTCTAATTTTCTGGAGTATGACATTTACGACCTGGAGTTGACCGAGTTCAAGAGCAACACCGAACTCAGGACTCTTTTGATCGGGACTATGAATAAGTCTGTAATTGTGATTGAGGACATCGATTGCTCCCTGGATTTGTCCGGCCGCGAAAAGAAGGCGGAGAAAGAGAGCAGGAGAATGCAAATCCCGGTGATAGATGAGAGCGGGGAAATGCGACTCCCGATGATAGATGAGAGCGGCGGTCAGAATAATAGCAAGGTTACTTTGTCTGGGGTTTTAAATTTCACAGACGGTTTGTGGTCGTGTTGCGGCAGCGAGAGGGTTATTATTTTTACGACAAATCATGTTGATCGGCTGGATCCTGCGCTTCTTCGGTCAGGGCGCATGGATAAGCATATTCATTTGTCCTTCTGCACTTTTCCTGCGTTTAAAGTTCTCGCAAAAAATTACCTTGGAATTGAAGATCATCCTCTGTTTGAACAAGTTGAGGTTTTGATGAAGGAGGCGCAGATGACGCCGGCAGATGTGAGCGAGGAATTGATGAGTGTGAGTGACAATCCCACCGCTGCTCTTGAAAAGCTGATTGAGGCTCTGCGCCGGGCGATCGAAAAGGCTGCCGTGAAAAATGAAATTTCGTCGGAGATTGAAAGTGAAGAAGCCAATTCAGTTGCAGAAGAATCTCCTCCGCTCGAAATTATACGTCGAAATTATATGTGAAGAACATGCTTGGCATGTCTTGGAGTGTTTAATGTGTGTTATAAAACTCTCGTGTTATTCGTGCTTATCATTTTCTATTGTCTCTCTATTTTACAGGCTGAAAACTTAAAATTTAACCAATCAAAGTTCAAATTACACAGCTGCTCGGGAAAAAGGAGATCAGATTTGATTGTCATAAACAGGTCAGATTGCATTGTCATCTTACTGGTCACTTGTTAATTGTCATAAGAAAGATTGCTGTTATGTTTCTTATTAATTGTCATTTTTTCGACTCATATTGATCCGTTGTTACTTCCTTATGGTTCCTTATATCAGTCTCTTCAATTGTTGGTTAATTTTTTCTTAATTAAGAAAAATCTTTCATGGAATTTGTAATCAATCAATTGGAAAAAATAAAAATTGGTGTTATAATTATTTTGGAAAACTGGTGTTATAAATTATTATGGAAACTATCAAACTTTAAGGTTAAATTTTTCTTAAACATCCAATCTAAAAAATCAAACTTATATGTTGATGCGTAAAGATGCGATGTCAACAAAACATAGAAATAATAAATAAATGTCAAGTGTTATCTTCGTCAAGTTCTCTCTTATCTTATTAAGCATATAAATTCTCATTTCAAATACATTAATTTTTTTTATCTTAATTCTTTTGCATGTCTTTTTATTTGTTCAAAACTTATGTATACAATTTTGGATGTTAGTTTTATATCAGAAAAAATCACAATGTTATATTTTATAATTTATTTCATATAGATTAGAAAATTGAATTTCGACTAATTTTTAAAAATGTAGGGGGAGTATGGTCAAATTTTTATTTTGTAGGATGCATCCACTTTGAAAACTAGTAAAATAATATATATTCATTGAATAAATATTAAAAAGTATTAACTATTTGATGTTAGCTAGTTTTTCATTGGATAAATTTGTGAAACTCTTTAAAAATTAAGCTCATTTTAGAGGGAGCTCACCAAATACTTTTTTATACTTTTTATAAGAAAAATATAGATGCTTGATGTGCTCTTCTTGTTTGAGCTTCTTAATCTCCAACATTAATGAAAGAGTATTTAAAAATTGACTATACGCATTACAAAACTTGTTCCGTTCACATCTTTTAATTTTAATGAAGGCTATCATCAATTTCTTATCCAATTAATAATTTTGTGAAGAGGTGGCCACTTTTGACCCTAGTTTGATCCTCAATTTCCATGCTCATACCTCCAGTCTATCTTTCATGGTGTTAATGCTTCATTGTCCTTCATAATGGAATCTTACCAACCACTCTCCTTAATTCATGTTCATTATTGCACTATACATTTATATTTTCTAACACTTTATTAGATATCATCCATGAATCATTTATGTTCTTCTTTTGATTTACCAAAGGTAATGTACTAAATTTTACATGTGGGCACTGATCTATAGCCTAATTGTTTATGATATATAGAATTTGTTATCACTTTCTCTTTCATTATTATATTCTCTCACTTTCTTTATCCATGTAGTACATATTACCAGTAACTTTCACATGGATTAGATGCGAGATTATATTGATTCTTCTAATGTGACTCTAGTGAGATGCATAGTGTTGGTCTTTTTATTTCTAGTGGTTGATAATTGAGCACTTCCCCATCCTATGAAGACTTACATTTTGAGGTAAATCTTGATGATCGTGTTACTACTCCTATATCTAAGTTTTCAATCAATAGTGATTCTTAAACTTGATTTATGGTTTTGATTGTGTGTAATTTTTTAGCATCAACGTTTCGGATCACATTCCGTGAATGTAAGAGCAAAGAGCATGATCCATCTTTTTTACATTCCTTCATGCTCTTTACTCTTACATCCTGATGATGAATCACAGAGTGTGATCCAAAATGTTGATGCTAAAAAATTACACACAATCAAAACTAGAAATCAAGTTTAAAATTCATATGATTTGTGGAAATCTGATCGATTTTATAGCGATTCATTAAATATGTTGGTCACATTTACCAAGCATATGATGTCATTCTATTGGTTTATATTCCCCTATCTTGTGAGGTATTCCTAATAATGTTGATGAGTTTGTGGATAAATGTTTAGTGCCATTTCTCATTGAAAAAATTTCTAGAAAGGGAAATGGTGTTCCATCTACTTCTTCATGGTATAGAAAGTACAATACAAAGATTTTTCTTCTTTTATTGACCATTGATTCTCAAGCTCCATGCTCACTAAGAATCATGTCAAATTGACGATAAACCCAAAACCATCTTGTTCTAAAAGGAATACCTTTTTCCTACTCACAAACAACTTGTAGTTAATGTTTCTTTTTAATATTATTAGGTTTTCAATCATATATATAATAAGATAGAAATGGATAAACTATTATACAACAAGCTTCAACCATTAACAATTGTGGTACCTAATTCAAGTCACTTCCATATTATCCCTTTTAAAACATAAATGATTTAATTTTTGATTAAGTAAAATAGGTTTTACAGGGTTCTTGAAACCTAAAATAGAGTTAAAAAATATAACAAAACGCCTAATCAAAACGCAACAGAGTCTAAAAGAAAAATAGAACAAGGCAGGGACAAAACATAAAACAAACTAAGCTTCTAAAAAGAAAAAAGCACAAGGACAACAAAAAAGACTAGGGACACTCAAGATATGTCCACCATCAGGGTGGATGCCTTGGCCTCAAGAAGATCCATATTAGTAGTAGAATCCTTGATCTTTTGGAGATCAATCGCCATATCATTATCATTTTTCTTCTTAGCACTGGCTCTAGTCCTCTTGTCGGGACCCTACTTTGTCTTCTGCGCTTTCTCCACACTCGTGTTGGCCGTAACATTCCCTTCGCATTTTTCCTCTAGTTTCTCGATGATAGCCATAGTGTGTTCTTTGGAAGCTTTGAGGATATTATAGCTCTTTTCAACAATGTTTTTTAGGGTAGCTTCAACCCTAATCATTTTGTCCTACAATTTTTGGACTTTGGTGCTCATATTTATCTGTTCAATAGCATTGATATCGATATTGGCTTTGTTAGTACCTTTAACCTTATTTTTGAGATCCCCCACTTCATGGAATAGCCATTTAATTATCCTATAGCTATCCAACATGCTATTCCTAGTGTTATTGAGTAGATCCAGCTCAAATTCCCTGGTGTTTTCACTTAGCACTACCATAGCCAGATCAATAAGTTCCTCCAGCTTAATTTGGCCACCCTCACCTTCAATGACCTTGTGGTTAATAACCTCCCTGGTGATCCCCATTTTGGCAGTTTTGACATTGAAGTTACGCCATCCCATAATATTCCCCTTTTCAGACATATAGCAGTTCAGAACTTGCTATCCTGTCTATTATCATTCCCAGTATTTTTGGGTTGTGAGAAGTGAGGAGAGGGAATGGCCTGGTTTGTCTCGTGATGCTCTTCATGGAGCTTCTCCTTCACCTTGTGGCATGAAACAAGGGAAATTTTGTGGGTCTTGTCCTCAGGAGTTCTCCAGCTAGCACTCTCATCCTTGTTCCTACTCTTTTTGTTTTTGTATTTCACCATCGTTACCAGCCTTCTCTCCCTTCCTTTTCTGCTAGAAATTTCTTCCTCACCTTCTGTGTCCATACCTTCCTCATTTTCATTGTAATCCTCATCTAAAGATATAACCATGGTAGTCTATTTTTTGGAAGGGGTCACCATTTTTTCCTTATTAATAGTATGCATACTAACAATATGCTTCTTAGAGGACGAACCCAGATTATTCTTTTTAGTTTCATACTCATCTTGATCCTCAAAGTGCAGACCTTCACTATCTTCAGTCTCTGAAGGAATGTAGTCAGAGCCAGAGGCCTCCATTTCATCTTTCTGAGTAATCTCCTTCCCCATAATTTGGGCTTTAAAAAACTCATAAATAAGAAGTAAAATCCCTTCATGCAAATCAGGGTTAGATATAGCCTTATCCCTAAACCCATTAATGTTTTCATTTATTGACGCATATAAGTAAAAGGGTATTGAAACTTGCATTCCATGGCAAAAATGATTCATGAGAACAAAGTGGTAGGTTCTAATCCTATCAAAATTGGTATTTAGCGTGATGTAATAGATGATGGCTCTTAGAATGAATCTCCATAGTCTTTTCAGCCCTTCAAGAAGATAGTAGGTCCTGAATTCGGTAAGTGCTTTCTTCTCTTCCTCATTTTTCACAAAGTCGCTAATCACAGAGTCCAAAATTTTCTGGTCTCTATAAAATTTCTTGCCAATAATTGGGATTCCAGTAACTGAAGAGATGACCTCCTCGGTCACTATAAAATTTCTTCCCTCAATCACTACACTACCTTCATTCTAACATTTCACGAACATTTTCGTCACCATCCAAAACTTATTAGTTATATTGAACATATAAAAATAATAAATAATTTTTTTTTAGTAATTTAGTTCACACATCCAAAACTTATTAAATAATTTATAAAAATATTTACTACGTATCACCATATAATGAAGTGCACTAAGCCTATTGATCTCTAGTAAATAATAAAATGAATTTAATTTAATCTATATTATAATCAACTATGAAATGTGAGATGGGGGGAAATGGATCTCTAAGATAATCAATGTAATCGAAAGATCTCAATTCATCTCATAATATTGGAACATGAATAGGCCACAATGTTGTCCTCAAGAAAATATAAGTGATAGTAATAGTGAAGTGTGTGTGAGTGAACTAGGCTTGTAATGGAAAAATGGCCAAAACTTAAAAAATGAAGTATATACAAAATAAGAAACAAAAACAATAAGGTAGATCTAAGATAAGGACATAGAGAGTAAATTGACAATGAAAATTAGAACTAAATGTACATGGTAGAAGCATTGAGCATCCACGTTTGAAGATGATAGAGGCTCGAGAATCAACCAAAAATAGAATCAAGAATCTTTGCACATATTTTTTGTAAAAATATGTGTTGAACTAGAAGGATAGGGGTGTTAGGCACCCTAGTTTGAGGGTTTTCATCTATTCAAAGTTTAGAAATGCCTGTCATTGTCTATGCTCCTCTTTTGTAATTTTCTAATTATTGAATCTACACCTACATACATAAAAAAGCTAGGAAAATAGAGAAAAGGGATTGTTCCATATAGGGGCTTGCCTAAGTCAAACCTCCTTTCATTTTCTCAATTCCACAATTAAAAATAATGATAGGATGTATAATGTTAGAAAGATAAAAGCTACACAAATGATGAATGTATGAATGAAAAGATCTTACCTTAGGTAAGAAATCCTCTCAAATAATCTCACATAAGGCTTGATGTGATGTAAATGGTGCAAGATTACAACATGAAATGACATATAACATACTTGATCATCATTGTAATCGAAAACCTAAATCCTTGAATGTTGATGAGCATTAGAATGGTATTGTCTTGGTGTGTTGGTGAGGTGGATGGCATGACCTTGTGAAAATCTGGTGATTTGGTATCTATTATACTAAGGGTAAAAAAGAAAGAGTTGTGCAACCAATCTGAATTACCATGGCAATAAGCTCTCCTCTTAGTTGGTTCCAGAATGATCGGGTGCCACGAATTAATGAGCTAAATCAGATGAGCTGGTCAGAAATCTTATCATCGAGCATGCCCTTTAACCTTTGGCACAGGTCAGAAATTGATGCAGACATAAAACCATGAAGTTGTTTACACACAAATACATATGTTGTGTCTTGGCTTTGATGGTGCATAAGGATATTAAGTATGAAGTACCTAAACCTTGGGTGTTGTTCAAACTTATTGTCATGGTACCATAAAAGGTGGTGACATATTCATACAGATTGACATATTTTATACGTTGTTTTTTAAATGTGGTTTTTCCATGTGGGAACAAAGTTGTGAACATCATTGCAAGTAATTCTTCTGTTGTGTATTCATTGATGGAAGATATAGAAATGGATGAGTGTTGTGTAGTTGGAGTTAGGCATCCTTCCCCTAGTTGTAATAAAGATCCTACTTCTTCCATCTCTCGTCATGCAGTGGGCAGGGTTGGCACAAATGAAGTGGCTTGCACTATTTCTTCTATTGGGTTTTCTTTTGTTACTTCTGTTGGTGTAGAGGTTCTATTAGTAGGATCTGACGTTGAAGTGGTCATCTATAAAATTTATGAAGTGTTAGTGGAATGAAGGGGCAGAGATGACAATGCATAGTCATCTAGTTGTAAATCTCTATAAAATGGGTCACTGCATATTTTATACTTTAATGCATCATGGACACAACTTCTACTAACATAGGAGTTATATTTTTGATGGCCAATATATTTTTTGTTCACTATAATTATGTCCAAACAATCTATTCACCTGGGAAAGAAAGATGCAATTGTAGAAATATCTTGAGGAAAACATATAGTGTGGCCACTTTATTTTAATTGCCCACCTCTTGCATAAGTAACCTGAAGGATAGAGTTGATTCTTGCAATCAAAATTTCTCCAATTTAAGTTAAACAACTTGTAAACATCGAGGCTATTCACCAGGGTCCATGTTATTCCATTTTGAGAACTGATTGTCATTTCTTTCTGATGGGCATCTATAACAAGTGGCTAATCCATTTTATTGCCTTGTTTTTATTCATGGAT
>MU225654.1:1261440-1304139 GCA_018584345.1 Thuja plicata | reverse complement strand
AACTAAAATAGATGACATTTAAAACTCCTTGAGAGTTGGGTTTAGTGGTCTAAATATGTGTAGGAAAATTGTAAGTATAATTGTCAATAAAAGGCACAACCTATAAAAAGGAACTCTCCTAAGAAAATGGTTTGATTTTCTTTCTTTGGAACATTTAATGGTAAGGTAACCTATGTTGGTATTTATATCTAAAACTACATGTGAAAGTATTATATGTATTTGTTTAACAATAATCTCTATTCCATGACACATTTAAAGCTATGATTGGTTTGAATGAGAGTTTTATTTGAGGCAATTGAATGCTTTTATATGCTAGTTGATTGTATGAATAAATTTATTCCAATAAATCAACCCAAAAACTTAGTACCACAATATTAAGCCTCTAGTTATCTTCAGTCCTACAAGATGAATTCCTTCAAAAAATCTTAACAAATAACTACTACTCGGAGTTCATTGTTAAACCTTATTCTTACTGTTTACCGATAAGCAGTCTTTCATTTACCAAAAAATAATAAATTTCTTAGTGTATACTAATCAATCCAGAATTAATTATATGTAATGCAGAACAGTAAAGTAATGAATCATAAACACATTGACACATGGATTTTTAACATGGAAATCATGTTAAGGGAAAAACCACTTGGGACCGGTAACCCAAAATTTTCACTCTTCTGAAGTGATCTTGGTAAAGAGCCAACCCTGTTAAAGGCTACAAACACACTTTTAGGTGTGACCTTGTTAGAGGATTTAGATAGAATAGTTTTTCACTTGATATTGGGCATTTCTATGCTACCTTCTATGACCAAACCCTGGTTTGTCAAATGGTATTTGGCATCTCACACTATCTTCATGATCAAAATTTTTGATACTTTTTGGGATGTATCTCAATATAGAAAGGATTGTTAAGTCCTGCTTAGTTAAGAGACTTTCTGAATAAATGGTTAAACTAAAATAGTAAATGATCTATTCATATATACAACTATACTTTCTAGATTTTTAGATCTATTGTAAGCTCATTATACCTTTCTGATCAATGTATCTTTTCAATGCCTTTGCTCCACTTCTTTTTGCTAGGTGATGTTGTGCTTCTCTGTTGCTTAGTGTCCGTAGAAATCTTTAGCTCTTTGCTCAGCTTGATTGATCAGGAATGTATGAAGTTGTTCTTCATCAGCTTCTCTCCAGCATCCTCTTTTTCTATTCACTCCCCTTATTCATAATAAAATAGATTGTCTCTTTATAGACATGATATCACCGTTTCTAAGTTCTTGATTTTCTTGTTCTTGGCGTGATGCGCAATTCTAGCCAATCTTGCTTTAAAGATTTACTTAAGTTTTATCCCGTAGATTTCTCCTTGACAACTGGATAAAAAAGTTTTAAATATTTTACTTATCTTTGGCTTTAACTTGTTGATGAAAACAATGTTAACAACCAGTTAACTCTATCTTTAGCTCTTTCCAGCTAAGTATTTTTTCATTTATGAACTTCTGTTCTTTTCGGTGTTTAACTCTTTGATAGCTTCGGTCAACACTTTAGTTCTCCTCAGGCATCTCCATTGGGGTTGTTTGTCCATTGGGCATCACTGTGAATTTCTTCTTGTCAGTAATGCTTGTGATTCTTCTTCTTGATAATGCTTGTCAGTTTTGTTGCTCGGGCATCACTGTGACTTTACTTTCTGGTTTCTCTATTCGTCGGGGTGCACTACCCATCGGTGTATGTAGTCACTTAGTGAATGCTGATCTTTTATGCATTACTAAAAGCATAATATTTATCTCTCTGATTCTCTGAAGTCTTTTACACTTTGTATATAACCAATTAGATTATATCAAGTTGACATCAATGACAATACAATCCATTAACTTATTTAATGTCTTGCATTATTTTTCTGCATTTTGGTGATCAACTTAACATCTTCAAACATTCAATCAGTTATATGTCATCACAAATCAATGGATGGTCCTTCAAAGGTAGTTACTTTAAGAAATTCACATGCATCTTGTAATTCCATCTTGAGCATGTAGCTGTAAGTATAGTTAGAGAGCTCAGTAGAACATTTTGGGCACAAAAATTTGTTGGTTGAGAAGAGAATAATTTTTTTCTTACATTTTTGTTGTCTACTACTGGTGGACAAGAAAGGTAGTAAAATTTGTTCAAGTGCAATTTAGTGATGTTTTTCTTTACACTAATACAGTGTTTGTTGGGAAATCATTTATTGGAAATAGTAGAGATATCTATTAGATCAACAAACTTGTGTGGGGAAATATGGCCTTTTCAAAAGGGTACAAAAGGTTGGTCATTCCCTATAGGTGTATACCACATTTATAATGTAGATGCTTCAGAAAAAGTTGGATTGATTATAATAGAGGTTGAAAAGGTGCTATCAATCTTTTTTCCATTCCATGATATTAGACTTGCAGATTTGATCAAAATTACAAGTTGGTTGGACAAACATATCAAAGATTTGTTTTCCTTTAACTTCACAATGGCGACCCCATAGCCTAACATCTATGGTATAAGTTGAAATGTCTTTTATTATCATGTTGTACATTTCTTAGTCTCAGTGCCATGTTTTTTTCGTATGATTGATGAAGGAGTTAAAGATACAAGTATGCCAATGAAATCTACAAGGGAGTCTATAGGAAATGCATCTAGTGAATATATTCTCTTTAAATGGAAGCTATGCTTGGGTATTGTAGAGTTTGGTCATGTGGAAGGAATTATTATTGATGAGCTTAGGAGGACTATTTTGTATGGGTTTGTCGAATTGCTAGATTTTGTATCGATAACTTTTATTGGATTGTGAGAGATCTTGTATAGATAAGAAGGGTGGAAAACATCGTAGATCTCGTCTACTAGTTCATTAACATAAGTCACATAGATTTAAGAGGTGTCTTTATCTATAAATTCAAATCCAAAAACCTTCCCATCACAGGTAGCATATTTGTATTCATGGATTGGACTTTTTTCTAATGCTTGACCCTCAATGGTCTAGTGCCTATGATATGCGGTCAATGATTTAATGGGGAGTGGCTGGAAAGAAGACATGTTTTGTAAAAAATACTATATAGTGTGAGAAGAATATGAGGCATTTTCAGATGTTGAGGATCAAATGTAGTTAGTAACTTGAAAGAGTGGAATTGGTGATCCAACTATCACTTCATTGTTTGAGATTATATGAAAGTTATCAATTAAGAGTGCCTTGCAAAAAAAATAGATAGATAATTTAGAAAGGAGATTTAGTCTAGAATATAAGAACCAATAAATGGTAGTGGTCAAGAAAGGGAGTATGTAAAGTTGTGGATCATCTTGCAAGAATATTCCTTGAGGTAAATAATAGATCCCTTCACTAAAGCCTCTACAGTGACAAGATCCTTGAATTTGTCTAGTAGTAGAGAAGAATAGGTGTGTTTACTATTAGAGAGATGTAGTCACTATTTGGTACATGTAGAATGAGTTTGTTGTATGGAGTGTATAGATGTAGCTTGTAAGTATGGAACAATAATAGACATGCCTACAAGAATCTTAGCAAGTGCCCTTGTAGTTAAAGTCACCATTGTGAAGTATAATGTCAAAGGAATATAGTATCCTACAAGAAAGTTGAAAATTTGTGGTTAGGTCATGTAAGAATAATTATTTTCATAATGAAGTTAAATTTGAGGTGAATTAGTTTGAGCATGATATACTAAAATAGGTTTTTTATTTAAAAAAATTAACAAATTGCTGATTTCCATTTTTTCCCTATTATAACTTAGTTGTGAACGAGGATATAGGGTTGTTTTTTTTGTATAAAAGTGCATATGATAAAATTCTTTCTATATAAACAATCCAATTTAACAATACACAAACTATGAAAAATTAGATTCTTCGAAGGAAACTGTATTTGAAAGAGAGGATTTTTTGTTTTTTGTAGCAAAAAATTACTTCCACATCTGTAGATAGGTTATATAGTGTGAAAATAGAAGCCTCTCTAGTTACACTAGATTATCTATATAGAAATTTTTTCTTGGATTATTTAGTAGGAAGGTAAGACAAATACTTACATTTTGTTCATTATAGCAAAAAATTACGTCTACATTTGTAAATAGGTTACATAGTGCAAAAATAGAAGCCTTTCTAGTTACATTACATAATCTATACAGATGGTTTTTCTCAAACTACTTAGTAGGAAGGTAAGACAAATGATCACATTTTGTTCAAGTACATCTCATATGCATGAACTATGGGGGGTGTTGGATGATTTGTGTAGTGTCGATCATAATACATCTCTCTAATGAATATCTGTAGTCCCTCCAACTTAGTACAACTATCTTGAAGTTTTATGGCATCTTCTTCTTGCACAAAAGGCATGAATTGGCATTCAACTTTGAATTTTTTCACAATATCATGGAAATTGGTTGAAAATTTTGAAGATAGAGAATGGACATTAGTTGCAATTCGTCCTAGTTTATTCACTGAGAAACATGATTCTGGTAGTTCAGTGGTTTCTTCCACTATAATCAACGGGTTGTTAACATTCTTTTTGTTTTTGTTGCTATTTTTTGCTGGACAGAAGAAAGGTGGTGGTGATATAAATCCCAAATATCTACGTAGTGTCAAAAATATTTTTGAGCCATATCTAGCAAATGCATTGCGTGTACAACACTAATGGGGTAAAGGCATATCTGTCTGTATAATTTCAGAATTCACTGTAGCTATAAAGGCTTGTGTCAAGGTTGGATTCTATTAGTGGTACTCCTCTGTGCTAATCTATCTTTTCTAAGCTTTCTGCAATATTTTCAATTGACATGAACAAGAAAATGACTGCCTCTATGAAAAATGGGTGGACAACGCAAGTAATACATTGTTTTAGAGACAGTGTTGATGGCTAGGAATATTTCAACCATTTTCGTAGCCTATACTAAATGTTAAAAAACCATGGAATATAAAAATCACTAGCCATCTCTGCAACATCAAATCTGCGCACAACTTGTTGACACATTTGAACTGTAGTACTATTAATTACGCCGTAGGTGTTTCCATATGAAAGAGGCCAGGATAGATTTTCCAATCTAAAGGTGGGAAACCCTCTAGATAGAATGACAACCATTGAAGCCATCTGAAATGTTCAATTTTCACCACTTTACACATCAGGCTTGCATTTTTATATGGAAGGGACGTGCTGACTAAGCTGATCTTTTATTTATTTGCGTAACCCATTGGAACATTAGTTTTAATTATTTACTATCTATGTTGTATAACTTCATTTATGCCACTCTTGGAAGATTTGTGGATATTAGTTTCCCCATGTTACATCTTTTTTTATAAAAAAATTTGTACAAAAATACTTTTAATATTTAACAGACTGACTGTTAATATCTACGTTACTACAAGTTCAAAATAACGTAGTTACCTGTTCCTGGAAATGCATAATGGTCAACTTTATCTGTGATAATTTATTCTTTTACATTACATATGTAAACAAGCATTTCATCATTTTGTTCATTCATATATAATATTCTTGCTAAGGGTAAATCATAACCAGATTAGCTGCAGAAGGAGGCTTTATATAACAAAGTCCCAAAATTTTTCATATTCCTGATTTTGCAAATTAGAAAATTTGTATTCTTTAATGGGATGTAAATTGGAGTAATCTTCCAAGAGTGGCATAAATGAAGATATACAACATAGATAGTAAATAATTTAAACTAATGTTCCAATAGGTTACGCAAATAAAAAAAAATTGGCTTAGTCCCTCAAGAGGTCACTTTCAAAGAGAAATAACTAGCGCTTGTACCTATAAGAGGTCCAAGGGATTCGCCGATAGGAAATTGTAGATACAATTTAAATCTACTCGAATATTACACAATTTATTGTACAATAAATATAAATCTATACATATTTTGAAAACACAAATTTTATAATAATTAAAAATTTGATTCTATTTAATGCAATATATAAGTTTATAATAAAATTCTTTGAACGTCATCAACCTTTGAAGACTATATATTAATGTAATAAATCTCCAATCTTTAAAGAAACTTATTGTTGAAGTTAGAAATTCAAAACGAAGCCAAAACACCAGTACAGGGTATAAAATATATATTTCATATATTGGAGATACCAGATTTTTAGGCAAGAAACTAATTCATTTTTTGATAACATTCTATAGATCAAAGAAAAATTAATGGTTTTACAAAGTAAATCAAATTAAAGAACATGTAAGAGAATAAATAGATGAATTTACTTATTTACACTTGTTACAGAATAAAACAATTCAACCCTGATATATATATACAGAGCCATTCAGAACAAGAAGTATGAAATCATTTAATCCACATAGTGTGACAAATTGGTGAAAATCTAAGCCACTCAGAATAAAATGAGTATATAATCAATTTACTGTCATATGTATAGAGCAGCCAAGAATTTTACTTAAGCTCACAAAGACCATTTAAAAATTTAGTTAGAAGAACAAGTGTAAACAATGTATACAACAATAGGGGTTCTTCTAGTACTTTACTATTCTTTCACAAATTATGAACAATTAAATTCCTCTCATTCTCATCAATAGAAGATTTAAGCATTTTTCCTTATGCCAAAACAAATATGTTATATACATCAATTTGTAGCTATTGATGATGTTTAAGCTCCCCAAATCTCCAAAAGAATCCTCAAAAAACTAGAAGAATTAGGCATAGTTTGTACATGTGCATATTCAACTCCACAAGTTTAGTCTTGTGCATATTTAACTCCATAAGTTTAGTTTTAACCCCACATATAATGTAATTGTCCTTTATCTGTCACTTTTCCAAATTCAATAAAATGTTCAAGTTTTTATTAGTTCACATTTAACAACATACTCCCAGTGTGTGGTAGATATGTATGCAAAACACGGAAGCATAAATAGAGCCCTTGAATTTGTCTAACCTACAACGATAATAATGTATTAAAAAGATAAATGGTAGAATTTTCTCACTTCAATCTTTAAATATATGTAATTTGATAAAGTTGCAGTGGATTTTATAAATACTTTCTACCAAATAGTTGAATCATAAGTGTCACTTGAACTCTTTAGCAAAACCTTGTTCAAATTAACAGCTTTGAAGCAAGGATCAAGAAAAGAAAGGTGCAACAAATTTACGGTTCAGTGTATTAATAAATTAAATATTTTGAGAAGAAAAATTCTTAATATATTTTATCTAAAATGAACTATATGTATTACTCTCATCTAGAATAAATGTGTCATCCTAACAAACCTATCCACATCCACAAATATAAAACCATAATCTCTTTGTATTTATAGAAGTCTTAATACAAAATCCATATTGATTTTTTTAACGTGTGTTTTAGCACACCAATACAATTGGATTTGACACAGTAAGATTGAAACATATTTTTGAAGAATTCTAGCAAAATTTGCTCGCTTTCTATTTCCATAACACTACATTTCTTTGAATAATTTTGTTAAATAGTTCATGTACTCTCTTTGTGTTACCATGAGACTGCATTTCTTTGAGGAATTTTTTCAAACAATTAACATGCCTTTTTTGCATGTCTACTGTTGTAATTACAACTTTGATAGATGTTTATACTCTGTCTTTGCTTCATGTTTAACAATAGGCATTGGAGGACGTAAACTCTGGTTTTAGCCTGCCAATTTCATTTTCTTTTAAACTTTCAAAGTTTTACCAAATCCAACATACTCAACATGCATAGTATAAAATTACAAAAGCATCACCAGGAATAATGAGAAAACACTCCATAATCTGTGACTCTTTAAACCTTCCATGGCAGTTTCTAGTTAGAGAAAGAGAATAATCATCGGCCAATCAATGGATATATACATTTTTCATCCCCTATTGTAAAAATTGCAGGGCGCTAATAGCCAGCTCAGATCACAAAAATGAGATGGACTACATTCCTTTAACAACACCAAAATTTGCAAGGATAATATTCTTAAATGAAAAATAATATATTGTTGGACTCTGTAGTAGGGGAATTTAATATTATTTGTATTAGCCTCAGGTTTCCATGAAACAGAGAAATATAATTAGCAGGTGTAAATCCAAATTCCACAACTTCTTTTAGCGTCCTCCCCGCCTGTGCCAATATGGGAATTCTAGAACAGGGTATGGGTATCCATAGAAGCATAAATGATAGAGGAATTTTGTTAGATGTTGCAATTGACATTAGCCTGCTAGACACGTATGGAAAATGTAGGAGCATGCACAAAAAATGTGAAGTATTTGATAGAATTCCTCAAAGAAATATGGTCACAGGGCAGGGCGGTAAGTGCATGATAGGCACAAGAGTAACTCTATTATGCTTAAACTCTGGAAGCTCCAGTGGGACTTTGGGCATCTCCACCATTTTAATTATCCTTTCTTTTGCACCAGAGTATATTTGTAGACGACTGTTGAGGAACATTTTTTTGCAAGAAGGATTTTCCTTTTCCTCCATTCACCCCATGTCGAGAGGGTTTTCTATAACATGAATTTTATTAAATAAACCGCCATCCCTAAAATCTTCGGCTTTGCGTGAAACAAATTCATACCTTTTTCCATAAGGAGGGCATTTGTTTAGTTTTTATGTTTACAAAAGGCTTGGACTCTGCCCAACTTTTAAACCAACCATGGTGGTGGTGCCCACGGTACACAACTTCTACAGCATAAAACACAGAACTTTCACGATGGAAAAAGTAAAAATTTGGAATTGCCCACCGGAATCCAGCTGCGTGAGACAAATTCCTGATCACATGTTTTTCCCCATAAGAAGCCTATCGGCTAATTAAATATTTTATCTTAATCCCTATATGATTTTCTATAGCATTTATTTCCACCATTTTAAATATTTAAAATTTCTACATTTTCAGTCATTGTTGTCTTATATATGATTTTCTATAGCATTTATTTCCACGATTTTAAATATTTAAAATTTCTACATTTTCAGTCAATGTTGTCTTATAAGAATTTAGCACATACAAAAGTAAGTGAATTTAAAAAAAAAATTCAAATATATAAAAAGAGAAAAACTTTCTTATTTCTTAGTCATGTATAATGAATATCGTGTCTCACTCCACAGAACAAATAGTATGACTGCATAAATAGTATGATATGCATTGGTGATAATTTGGTCAAAAAGTGGTTCTCATGTCCACAGAATTTGTGAGCTAAATTCTTTACTTCACTGCCAATGTGATAGTATTTTCTTAGGTGTTTTTGTTGCTATTTGTAGCTGGACAGAAGAAAGGTGGTGGTGATATAAATCCCAAATATCTACGTAGTGTCAAAAAGATTTCTGATCCATATCTGGCAAATGCGTTGCATGTACAACATTAATGAGGTAAAGGTATATATGTCTGTATAATTTCAGAATTCAATGCAACTATAAAGGCTTGTGTCAAGGTTGGATTCTATTAGTGGTACTCCTCTGTGCTAATCTGTCCTTTCTAAGCTTTCTGCAATATTTTCAATTGACATGAACAAGAAAATGACTACCTCTATGGAAAATGGGTGGACAACACAAGTAATACATTCTTTCAGAGACGGTGTTGATGGCTGGGAATATTTCAAACATTTCTGTAGCCTATACTAAATATTAAAAAAACATACAATATAAAAAATCACTAGCCGTTTCTGCAACTCAAATCTGCGCAACACTTGTTGACACATTTGAACTAGATTTTCCAATCTAACGGTGGGAAACCCTCTAGACAGAATGACTACCATTGAAACCATCTGAAATGTTCAATTTTCACCAGTTTACGTCAGGGTTGCATTTTTATATGGAAGGGACGTGCAAATTACTCCGAACGACCATTGGATACATTTCGTCTGTTTCGTTTTACTCCTTTCGTCATTGCCAATTTTCCATCTCGTCACTCTTTTAATGTATTTATGTTTGGTCTGACTTCTGATCCCCCAAAAATGATCGTACTCCACCGCTATCAAATGATAAGCCGGCGGGCAACACTCCCTAAGAAATTCCACGTGGTTCACCTGCTCCAAACCCGATGTTCTTATTTGGAAATAGACAGGCTAACTTTTGATATCTATAGTCGAAGTTGTTCGAGAGGTGATGAACGACGATGCAAGCCATCTTGACTCTGCATATTTTACTTGTTTTTAAGTGGTTGTTTTTCCGAACACAGATCAACAAATTAATATGATTCCCTGCAATGCATGACCGGGTCAGAAATCCAAAGGCCCGCCGGATGACAAAATAGGGCCAGAGAATCACAGTATTCCAGAAAATGGGCAACGGCTGCATCGCCTGCTTCTCCCATCAGGGCTTTTTGGATTCTCCAAAACAAGTTGGTAAATTACGGCAGACAACGAAAAGTGGAAGGGGATTGAGAAATCTGACAAAAGATGGGCTGAATGGCACCGAGCTTTGAATGCAATACGACAAATTAATGGGTTGAAGTTCAGTGAAGGTGATGATGAAGTAGAGTTTAGAGAGAAAACAGTGAAATAGATCTATACCAACTAACCTAACCTAACCTAAGGGTTAGTTGGTCTAAGATTGTGAAATTGCTCGCCTCCATGTCAACATTGAGACCACATAGGCAGGACTGTGAACAGAGAAATCGGTGGAGGTAGTAGTAGTGCGCCAGAATGTCGAGCATTGGAGGACTTCCGCCTTTGAGGTCACGCTGAAAGGGGGCACTCGAGGGTTTCACACTGGCAGTTAGAGATTAGAAAGTATTAGAAGTCGCAAGCACAAGCGATAATTATTCAGAATCTGTAGGGTCATCTCCGAGAGATTCAAATTCAAAGCTTTGAAGAAGGTTATAGGTAGAAATTAGTTTTCTCTACCCAGAGGATGAAGTGCTCGCACAGAAGCTCTTCCTTCGGGGCTGCTAGACGCTCCCATGCTGCCGCTGCATTGATCACAGTTCCCCCAATTACCAGAACCTTACCCATTTCCATAGAGTATGTGGACTAGTCGACACTTTAGACTAATTTGAATAATATAGAAAATACTTTTTATCATAATATTTTGTAAAAAAATATTTTTAATATTCTTATTTAAGAAATCTAAGTTTACCACATCCTACGCGCTACAAGATTTTTTTCTCTTGTTTTTGTTTTTTCTTTTAAATATCAAACCACGGTTCTTCTAATTTGATTTTCGTCAAAGTATTATGTTCCCTCTTTTTAAACCACGTAGAATTCTTAAATAAACAAAATTCAAATAATTAAAGTGGTATTTCAAATAAAATATTTAATATATAAGTAAATTATATTACTATTATTAAAAATAAATTGTGATATTGCTATCAGAATTCAACTTTGTAGTTTTTGAGTCAAACTTATTGAACCATGTTTCATGAGTAGTGGTTCACAAGAACCCATCTCTCATGAGAATGAATGAGATGTAATAAGTGCTAAATTTTCTATTCATTCTCATGAGAGATGGGTTCTATTGAACCACTACTCATGAAACATGGGTCAATAAATTTGACTCAAAAAATACACAGTTGAATCCTGATAGCAATATCACAATTATTATACTACTAAAGTTTGCAAAGAGAAATGAATGTTTTTTTACATACATCACCACTTGGCAATTAGTGGACATTCTTGTTATTCTTTTGAGGTCTTTAAAATTTAGTGGTGTGGGTTGGGCCCCTAACCATTTGTCCATTCAATTGATCCGGCCCAATCTAGTCGGATTGATGAGATCGATTCGCCTTTCCTTAGATCCACTTATAGTCCCAAGGACATCAAATTTCAAAGTTACAAAAAATCATCACTCTATATCCAATCTAGAGCTAACTACATTTCTCCATCGTATTTTAATACCTAGCATAGCATAAACACCATTTCAATTCTCATGCCTCTATCTATAATTATTTAATCTAGGTTTACTCATCATCATGCGTGTGCATTCCATAAATGATTGACTTAGATTACTCTTTTGTTATCTTTACTCAGGCTTTAAGTCTATAATTCTCTAAAACCATGTTTAATATTGTTTCTGGAATTATTCTTGTACTTTCAATTTACTATAATTTAGATGTAATTGTGCTATTGCAATTGGGTTGTCAAATCCATTAGCGTTACCAATATATTTTGGCAATCATCTTTTTGATTAACGTATTTTAGTTTTCTCTGCACTATTTAGTTGTTAAATTGGGGAATTTTTAAATTGATCCCTCTTGTTGCAAATGGTTCCTATTTTCTCTTAAAGTAAAAACAAAGAATCTATTTCTTTCAAATAGGGGTGTGAAACGCTCAAGGAAAACAAATCTTTAACAAGTACAAGTGATTTTGGAGTGTAAGAATTTAGCCTTTGTTTATAATTGGTAATATAAATTTTAATATTTATTCTATGCCATATTACTTTTATTTATTTTAAAGAACAAGAAAAGGCATATTGAAAAGAATAAATATTACAATATTTTGCCTTTGAATTCAAAATGATAGTTTTTAGGAAAGAAGGATGAAATATGTAATTATTTTTATTTCTTTATATTATTAGAGATCAATATTTGTCAATAAATAAACGTAAATGATTAATAGAGATGGTTTTGAAGTGGATACTTTTCTGATTATGCGATGGACAATTTCATTTGGGTTACAGTGTTCAAATTGAGTCAGATCATTCTGTTATGCCTTGCATCCCAGTCCCTACATTTTGTCTACAAAATGTTGGGTCCCCCTTTTTTGTTTTGCTTTTTGTTTTTGCCTTGTCTGTCTTCTTGTTTTTTTCTTTCTCCGGGGTTTTCTTCCCCGTGGGTGTGCTTTGTTTAGTTGGTTTCTCGTTCCTCTGGGACCCTAGTCCTGGAGTTTGTTGTCCTTTGTCGGGAGCCAGATTCCGGACTCTGGGATTCTCTGCCGCGATGTTCTCTTTCCCTAAGGTGATATCGTCCCAGGGAATCCCCGGGCCTAGAGTGCGGAGGTTTGTCTGTCCGGGGTTTGCGGATGAAGAAGGTGCCTTGCTTTTTACCGCGGGTATAAATAGAAGTTACCTGTCATTTTCACATTTACCGCAATTTAAACACTCAAGCACTCAAAGCGATTTTAGAGTGATTTGGAACGATTTAACGTTAATCTAGTGCTAAGCATTTCCAGCATTTACCAGCGATTGTGAGTGGTTTGTAGTGGTGGGTCGTGATCGTTTGAAGGTTGTAGCTGTTGCAGAGCTTCCGTGGAGGCTTCTTTTTCCTCTCCTTTCTACTTTCTCAGGTTGGTGCCTCCTCTTCCTTCAGCTTTCCTTCTGTCTAGTGTTGTTGTTTTCCTTTTTTTTCGTTGTCTTTGCCTTTCATTTTGTTCGTCTTTCGTTTCTTTCTGGTTTTGCCACCCGTTGGTGGGTTGGCTCTGCTAGAGGGTTGTTCACCCTCTATGCAGGTGTAGTTTAGTCTATAAATAGTGTAGAAGTTCTAGATATTCTGTGTTTACCTGGTTTCTTGTAGATGTTCATTCTGTGATGTATATATGTGTAAATATGGTGTATATGTGTAAATTCTATGTATATTTGTTGTATATCCTTCTATTCTATATGTGTATATCCCTCAGCCCTAATATATATCTTGTGTATCCTTCCAGGTAGCTTAGTGAGCTCGTCGTGTTGCCCATGTCACTAGTTTTTAGTTTGCAAGCTCATTCTGAGCAGAATACCACCTGTTTGGAACTCGGCTCTCGGTAGGTTTCAAACAAGTGGTTTTCTCTCTCCTTTGTAAAACCACCCAGCCCTCATTTATGTCCCATGCACACATTTCAATCTGTGCAAGTGGCCTTCACTTTTTGCGCATTCGGACAGTTGGCTCCGTCGTCACCGCTATAACTCCTATTTATTACTCACCCACGTGGCATCCACGTGAGTCTAACGGTTTTCCTTTTGCACATATTTACCAATGGTTACTTCTCTGGGCTCTGGGTCTCCTACCATCATCCATCCCATGTCCTTGCCTAATGTGATAAAATTCCCAGACCCGGATGGTCAATCAAATTCCTAAGTTCATAATATGTATGTGTGCTTTCCAGAGTTTTTGAATGAAACTAACTTTTTAGGGAAAGCAAAAACCACGGTGGCAAGTTTTTTGGACGCCACAGTATTTATTTATTAATGCATTTTGACGGTCGCTTTGCCTTGCAGGTTTCTGGAGTATACTTTCAAATATGTCTGAAGCATCCACATCCTCACCGCTTGAAAGTCTGGAAATTCCATCTACAACAAGTACCAGAGCATCAGTAAAATCCAAAATGGAGAAGGCTCTGGAAAAGATGCCTTTGAGGCTAAAATACGTTAAGGACAGAGTCATCACGGGCTCAAAGATTGAGTCCAAGGTGCAGCTTTTTACCGACACTAGCATCGAAACATGGCTTGAAAAGTAGGCCTTGGTCAAAGTCATGTACATTCAACGACAGGCCGGAGATCCTTTGGCCATCAAAATTGAAAACTCTGGGATCCTTAAAGCAGCTTGCTTCCCATGCTCGGTGCAATCACCGAATCTTATTCTCACCCTCTCGACTCTTTACAACACATCTGTTCGGGCTGTTATGCTCGCACCGCCGGAGCCAACAGGGTACCCCACTCCTTTAGTGTCTCTCGACCCTGATACCTTCCAGAGGAGCTTGGGAATCCCTCAATTCACCAAGTTGATAGTGGTCACCCGGTTCGATGCCTTGGCCTAATTCAAGCAATTGGAGGAGGCGACCCGCATATACATGAACAACAATTGGCTCAAGGTCCTGAAGAGGGACCCCAAAAGAATGAAGCTAGACATCCCTAGGTCTGAATTCAAAGAGAGCATCTAGATGGGGATAATAGCACTATGCCGGGTCATTGGGCAACAGCATGCCTGAGAATTTTTTGGATGGATGTACTACTTCTTTCTCGACATAAGTATAGCTGGGGAGTTTTTTGACTGGGCGGCTATAATATCAAATCATGTCGACTCCCAGTTCCTCCAAATGGCCAAGAAGAAGAAATTTTACATGAGTTCTTATGTCTTCTGGGCCCTGGCACAGCAAAGACCCCACCCCCACGGGCTACTCACAGACGGCGTACTCGGGCTTGGCTCGAATCAAAAGGCCCCTTGGGACTACTTCCCACAGATTCAATGGGAGGCCAGTTTCCCCAGTTTTTGTAGAGTAAACGACGCGTTCATTTACTACCACCTACTTACACCCACCTGAGATGCAAGATACCGCCTGTCCACAGAGGCGATAAATTTGGTCTAGAGTTACGGACACTATTACATACAATTTCAGCAACATACATATATAAGGGTGACCAGCTTCTCCGAGAAACCCTACTAGTTGCCCAAGCACTACGGGGACAAGGTAGTCCTCCTTGAATTTTGCAGTCAGATAATGGAGTTGCATGCCTTCTATGCCCTGAAGAAGGTGACTAATATTCCATTTCCAATCACTTGTGGGAATTATTCATGCAGTCTGGCCATCGCCAAAGAAGCAGACAATGAGCTGAAAAGTTATAACTTGGCAGAATTTTACTTGGCGCGGAAGCACTTTGATCTGCACGGAAAGATTGCAGTGGCACTTTCCCAGGCTTCAGAGCCCCATCAATACTATATGGAGGAATTTTGGGAAGACTGCCAGGATGATGTGGAGATTTGGAGCTGGCACTATGTCAGGATGACTGCGGGCATGATGGAAAGATTGAAGCTCTGGAGATTTTTAGAGAACTTCTCAGAAGCCGGCTCCACAATAGATCCTGAGTACAAAGCAAAGGGGATTGATACGTTGGCTCTCCCACTAGTAAATTGGGATGCCCAGGAAGGGTCCACAATTGAGGACTTCACCTGGGAGGTGGTCGAGCGCGGCCATGCTTACTTTAAGAAGGTGTGCCCCAGGAGTGTTCATAGAGCAGCCCAGCCAGTACCAAAAGAAACCCCGGGGGCCAGGACTTCTTCACAGGGAGCGGACAAAGGAAAGGGATAGATACAACTCCTCCTATGCAAGAAGTCCTCATTAAAGAAAAAATAAGGCAATCGATAGCAGCCTCCAAAAAAATGAGGGAGAACCTAATCACACGGCTGGCTACCCTGGTGCTCATGGCCAAACCTGTTCATCCTCCATCCTCCCCTTCACTGGCAGCCTTAATGGTTAAGGCAACAGAGGTGGATCCAGTGGAACAATTATTAGTAAGGGATCCGGGCCCACCCTTGATTACTCAGAGAAGGAGGAGGCTTGACCCTAAGCCTAAGAAGGAGCCAGAGCTGGGGATACCCCAGGCTCCACAAGTTGAAATCCTTTCTTCTGACTCCCCAGAGCCAGAGAGGGAAGCAGAGCCCGCCAATGTCCCAAAACACCCTCCTCCCTAGGATGAGCTGAATGACATTTTTGCAACCGACGAGTTCGGTAACTTACAGGGGGATATCGAGCAGACGGTAGAAGTCCTAGCACAAGAAGAAGCTAAGGAATAGATAACTGCACAGGAGCAGGAGCAAATGGAAGAAGAAAAGGATATAGAGCAGGAAGTCACCTCTGAAGTTCTAGAGATGCAAGATGTGGGGGTGAACCAAAAAAAATAGAATGAACAAGTGGCATCTGCTGAGGGAACTGGACCTACGGGAGCAACCGTAACCTCAACTACCATGTTCCAAGTGCCACTCCCTGGAGCAACTTTTGGGCAGGTAATAACCACAACACAAATGCTAAATCTCAGCCTGGTACCTCCCATATTTATAAAGGATGTATTAGAAGGAGAAGAAATCTCGGTGACTGAGGCCAAAGAACAAGAACAATGAGAGGAGGACATCCCCAAGACAGTTGATGAAGGTCCAGACAAAGCTGGAGATACAGAGGACAAGGCAGAAGAGACAAACATCATCGGGGGAAATGTTCCTGATGAGACCCAAGACAAAGAAAAGGGGGCAGGTGAGACCCACACCACTGAGGAGGAATAGCAACAGGGCATCGGGGAAGATCCAAAAGAACAGACTTTGGCAAACAAGTCACCCCTGCCGCCTAAGTGGTTAGTGGAGAGAAAGAAGAGAAAGGCCCCATCCACCCTGAGAGCTCACCTCTCTCTAGCTGAGATGATGGCCCAGGTCCAGGAACCACCAAAGGCCAAGAAAGCCCAGATGGTTCATACTCTTCGAACCAGGATGGGAGGAGAAACAGTTGTTGTTGTTGTAACACCTCCCCTAGACACCGATGCGGCGATAACAGAGGTCAGAGATTATGATATCACAGAGATATCACTGGGAAAGAGAGGAAAATAGGGCAAAGTAAACCTGTTGAAAGAAGCGGCCAAGGCAATGGAGGCCAGATACGAAAAGGAGGCCCAAAGGCTCAAAGTAGAGAAGGAAAAGACAATGAACTTCATGGGGTTTCTTACTGAGCTAGCAAGGCCTATTAGTGCCATTCCCCCGGAGGCCTCCACATCATATGTGCCATTACCATAGAGCGACATTGACTCCCTGCGAGCAATGAATAAGAAGGCCCAAGCGATCGATGAGTGGGTCGCTCTGCAAGTAGGAAACACCCAGCATTTCCTAGTGTCCACCCTCCCAAATTTATATGCGGCACAACCTATTCTACATCAGGCAGAGACTATTCTTAATATATGGGAGGGTGACATAGAAAACTATGAGGCTTGGAAGGTAGAGCTGGAAGAGCTCCTCAACCTCGAGGAAGAGATGGTCTCCGAATCTGGGATTCTAGGAGAAGAATCATTTGACTTCGTAAGGACCCAACACTCCAGACTTGACCTCACATTGGAGGTACTCAAGCAACTGGTAGGGGCTCTACACGACAAAGTCAATACAGTGCAATATTCTACAAATATGTACAAGGAATTTGTAGCAAAGGTCTTCGGAGCTGACCCATTCAACACCGATATATGCACTCTAAAGGAATATGTCCTAGGAAAATTTGATGAATTGATGGAATCCAAATACTAATCCCCGGAGGGACTAGATGGGACCCAAATGACCGGGCTAACTTGCATGATCCTTAGTGGTCATGATGCAGCAAAAATGGCCGATGATTTCAAAGATAATGTTCCAGAGCATGGGGAACAAATTGAGGCGGCTAAGTACCAGCAGTCCTACCTTAGAGAAATTAATGAGGATGGGATCTCTTTCCTTCTCCAAACATTCAATGACAACAAGCAGTAATAAAGTTTCTCTAGAGGCCGTAGAAAACCCAAACATTTTTTGTATTCTTTGTTCTTTCGAAACGTAAGTTCCTAGATCCCGGAGTCCTGGATCCCAAATTTTGTATTCTTTCAAGTGATCCATTTCCCGTTCCCTGAGGCCGACTGGTCACTTTCAGAAGTGGTTAATAAAGGTTGTCAGAAGGTAGTTGGCTACATCAAGGAACGTCAGATCAACAGTTAGCTTTCTGATAGATGGTCTTCTTGAGGCGCCACTTCAGAGGTAGACCTGGCACATTGGAGATAAGGCACCGCATTTCCCATTTATGAGGCATGTAGCCTCAATCTCTAGGGATTTGATTTCTTCTTTCTCTTTCCTGGCTCTCTCCTCAAGGCTAATTCTTTCGTTGTATATTCTTGTCTCATTCTTATAACATGTCAGGGCTATTCCATCTCAAGGTCTTTTGTAGGGTGGCGCAGGTAGTACTGGCCCCCGAATATTATATTTTATTGTAATGTGATGTAAAATAGGGTTAGGGTTAGGGTTAGATGAAGAGGTGTATAAATAGTAAGTCTGACCCATTTCCAAGGGTCAGCAAAATTGATGATTTTGTTGTCCACAGTAATAGAAAAGCAATTTTTCATTTCAGTTGTAAAGCGCAATGCTCCATTATCTTACTTTCAAGTAGTTAGATGCTCCCCTTGAGCCACCATTGTATCATGCACCAGTGCTTGCTGGAAGAAATATTAATGAAGAAGGGAGAATTCTTTGCAATGATGTTGTTGGCATTCAAACTTTTGAGTTAATGGTATTTTACGTTTCATGTTCTTTATGTCTTCTGCTCTGATATTTCAAGTAGCTTAACGACCTCTTTTCTCTTGCTACTGATAAAATACAAACTGATGGTTGTGTATTTCTTCGGTATTTAGTGTAGTATATCAGAGAATTATCGATGTTTTGAATCTTTAGACATAACTATAGATAGATGAAGTACTTCTGACTCTGCAGGATCTTTTTCATTTTATTTGCTAAGTGTAGAATTCTTGGAGAAACCTCACCTTCCTGAATCTCCAGAGAGAATGAGTTGAAGAAACTAGCTATCCCCCTCAAAAATAGTCACTTCTCCCAACCGAGCCCCGCACCGTCGTGACCTGACACCCAGGTGCTCGAAGGCCTAGGGAATCTAAATTCCCTGCATAACCTTTGTAGGTGGAGTTGGCCGGTACCCCCCGGTACCCGGTGACAACTTATGACTGTTGGCGGAACCGGTCAGCAAAACCTCATCAACAGAAACTGGCGCTAGAAGGAGGGCATGAACTCATCCCCCTCTCAAGATTCTTATTTTACACCTCCCGAGGGTTCCCCGAGCTATAGTTTTAGGATTCAAGCCTTCAGTGGGATTGGGTCTTTCTCCATAGTGAAATTTGAAAGAATCCTTAGGTCTTCCCCAAACCCTGGAAGGTTTGTCGAACTCGAGCCTCTTGCTCAAAAGAAATAGACCTTGAAAACCACACCAGCCACTATTGTTTGGGGGTCTAGCATACCTCAGAATACCCAAACTTCTCAGGCAATCCCGGGAACCACCGCTCAAACTACTCAAAATCTAGTTCCCCCAATGGCTGCATATTTCAGCAACACTGGGTCCCTAATGGGAACTTTTCTGGGTGCAATCAATGACTTACCCTCGCACCCGGAGAAGATCTGCCCATGATATGAGCACTTAGGCTCATGGACCGCAGAAGGACATTTACAGGCATATAAGGATGCCATGAACCGACACCAGATCCAGCATGAAGATGTTGTGACCTAGATGTTTCCCCTATTCTTGGGGTAGGGCGAGTTAAACTGGTACCTTAACCTTCCGTCCAACTCCATTAACAATTGGCAGGACATGGAGGATGCCTTCTTGACTACCTTTCACATGCACGTGGACCCAGCCTAGTCCCATAGCTAGTTCATCTCCATTAGGAAGGAACCCAATGAACCTCTTGTAGCATTCAACCATCAGTTCTAGCACACCTTGAAGCGGTGCACAGGCCCTTTCATTGCATCCCCAGAAGTAACCATACAGACTTACCTTAATGCAATGGACCCTTTCGTTGCCACTCTCCTTTGAAGAAAAACCACCATGGGCGACCGGGACACTTTGGTGAAGGTTTACAACCTAGCCTTAGAATTATCCCGTGGTCTTAACAAATCCCCAAGCAGGATTGGGCAGAGCGTGCCCTTCAACATGATCCCCGATGGGACAACATATGCCAGGGGGTATAACCCCAATCTGGCAATGGGTGCTCCCTTGATGGCAATGAATCCCCCACCACTGTTGATAGACCAGCAGGCCCGGTACGTTTATCCAACGCAAACTTAGGAAGTACCAGGTCTAGAAGATTTCCCTTGGAATCAGCCGCAGCAGGCACAATAGCCTCAAACACAACCGTCTGGAGTGCCCTTCTTTCAGTCATCTACGACTAGAGGATTGCCACCCTTAACTCCAGCTAATACTTCTACCTTCCCAGGGAACCAACAATAACAACCGTCACACTATGACGCTAATACTTAGTTGACCGCCGAGGTTGAGTCCCTTCGGTGAATGTTGTCTACCTTGACTGTGGACATGGGTCAGCTGAAGGCAGGGTCCTATGCACCCCAGAATTCTAATTCTCAAAGGAGGAATATCTTCTTCGGCCAAAAAAACAACAATGCCAGAGGAAGAAACTTCAACAACATGCCTCAGCCCAATCAACAGCAATGGAACAATAACATGAACAGCAGAGGTCCACCGCCGAACCAAAGTGCCAACCAAAATGGTACTGGACCATCTCATCTCACACTACTCGCAGACTTCCAGCCCATGACTAATTGGTGTAGACTGCATGACACAGGCTCACACAATGAGGTAAATTGTGCCACATTAGAAAAGGTCATCATGATCTCCCAGCTAGACAGACAACAATCGCATGATGCTACCCCTCTAGAGCCTCCTATGTAGGAGTCAACCCATAGTGCCTTCACCTGTGAGACCATCTTCTTCAGAGCCCCTAGGGAAGGTGAAGAGGAATCTGAATTGCATGGATTCTTTGATGAATTTATCCCACCCTTTGAGGCCAATGCCTTCACCAACCCACGGACTCCATACAATACTCAGAGTCAGGTTGGTAAAGGACCAACTTACACACCTACGCCCCCTATCAAGGACACTCCTCCTCCCCGGGATAACGCAACTGACCAGCCCGCTCCTTTAAAAGGTTCTAGCTCTAACCAAGCAAAAGACCTAGCCGAGGGCAGTCACCAATTCCCAGGAGGAAGATTTGACATTACAAAGGTGTTAGAATAGACCACCACCTCCATGACCTTGATGGAGGTTTTGTTAAATTGTCCCGAGCAGAAGAAGTCTCTTCTGAGGCTCTTGGGAAACCCGGAAGTCGTCAGCCACCCACCCAAGACTGTCTCATTTGAGGACGCCAATGCGGCTGTCTTTTGGGGAAACAATGAAGATCCCCCTTCCTACTAAGCCTGAATATCCAAGACAAGAACATACACAATTTCTTAGTAGACTCTAGAGCTTCGGGTAACATCATGCCCTTATCCATATGCCAGAAGCTCAGATTCCATCCCACCCCATCTAATGGTGCAGTGATCTAGCTGGATAAGACTACCATGAAAATGGTTGGGGAATTGAAGAACATCTGAATATAGCTTATCCAGGACCCCAGGATAGCCAGCATAATCGACGTCCAAGTGGTGGATATCCCAGAGACTTATGGGATGTTGCTAAGTCAAAATTGGTCCAAGTCCTTGAATGGATACTTTTTGATCGACTTCTCCCACTTATGGCTCCCTTGGGAAGGAGAATCAAACAAGATCCAGGTTGAAAATGAACCCCAGATGAAACAGGCCCTTACCGAGGTCGGGAGGGTCAATGAGGTCTTTTCTGAGACTTCTCTCGGGGTGTACCGACCCTTTGAAACCTTAACATTTGATTTCACCCTGGGAAGGATCCCATACTACTGCAGAGAACCCAAGACCTAGAAGAAAAGCTAAGAGTTGAGGTTGACTCTCAAGGTGCCACAGCAACTCCCACCACACTCCTGTTTGGCACTTGGTGCCGAGTACACTATCAAAAACATTCAGAACTTGAGTGTGGGCCCTGCCTTTCAGTCGCTACCCGGCACATCAACGCCTTCCAGAAAAGAGAATGTATAGCTGATCCCCTAGAACCCAGTGTTCCTACGAGGTGCACTCCTTTTGTGCCATCTCCCTAGGAATCCCAAATCCAAACTCCTCTGGAGGTAAACCCTACCTGCACTCCAATGGTTTAGGAGGAAGCCCCTCCCAAGTCTCCCAAAAGTAATCCAAAGGCTACTCTCGCTCCCTAGCCCCAGAATGCGAATGACGATGTATGGACCCTCAAGTTTGATGGGTCCTGATCCAAACAAGGCTGCAGGGCCGGGGTAGAATTAATCAACCCACAAGGGAAATCCTTCCTTGCATCCTACAGACTGTAGTTCAACTGCACAAACAATGTTACAGAGTACGAGGCTTTGGTCTTTGGACTCTTATTTGCATTAAGGAAAGGTGTCACCCACCTCCGTGCTCTGGGTGATTCAGAGTTGGTTGTCAAATAGGTCCGAAGTCAATATACATGTCACGACAAGAGACTGGTTGCATACCGCAATCGGGCTTGGAGCCTTATTGAAGATTTCGATGCCTTTGGCATTGATCTCATTCCCCGCCGACAGAACTATGTCCCGGATGCCCTTGCCATTTCTGCCAGCACACTTGAGCCAATGGCCAACTCACAACTCTAGAGATTTTTAGTTGAGATGGTCCCCACCCCGTCCATTCCAGATAATGTCACCCACTTTTAGATTTTTGAGGATGATCAACATATCCTAGCCTTCATGGCTAATGTTAGTGTCTTTGAAGACCAGATAGTGGAGGAACAAGACCATGACGATACTGGGCAGGGTGATGAAGACGATGGGATCATGGACCTACCCACTAACACCATTCTGAAGGGGATGGTTGTGCCTGAACAAATCTTCGAATCAGACCCTCGGGCCCAGGAAAAGATGTCATCTTCCTCTGAGGGAGGAAAGTTTGAAAGGGTAAACATCGGCCAACCCGGTGAAGAAAAGATGATCCACATTGGCACCTCCTGCTCCCTTGAGGAGAAGGAGAAGATTCTTGCATTCCTCTGAGAATACATAGATGTAATTGAATGGGGATATGAGGATTTGAAGACATACAACACATCCATTATGACTCATACTATTCCCCTGAAACCTGATGCTAAGCCTTTTCAGCAAAAGCAATAACTGGTCAACCCACTGATTGACCCTCTAATTTGTCAAGAGGTAGAAAAATCATTGTCAGCTTGGATAATCTTTCCAATCCAGCACACCACATGGGTTGCCAAATTGGTCCCTATAAGAAAGAAGAGCGATGAGATTCACCTTTGTGTGGATTTTTGGAACTTGAATAAGGCCTCCAAGAAAGATAATCACCCTCTCCCCTTGTTGGATGAGGTGTTACAGATAGTGAATGGATCCTAGATGATGTCATTCTTGGATGGGTACTCTGGGTATAACCAAGTCATGGTTAAGTATGAAGATAGGGAGAAAACAGTGTTTACCACCAAGTGGGGAACGTTTGCATACAAGAGGCCCTTTGGTATGATTAATGCAGGGGCCACATTTCAAAAGGCCATGGACATTGCATTCCAGGGCCTTGTGAATCGGTGCATAATCATCTACATGGATGATTTGACCATCTTTTCCCAGGACAAGCATGACCATTCCGCCCATCTCGCTCAGATCTGTGAAAGGTGTCACCGGTATGGAATATCCCTTAACCCTAAGAAGTGCATATTTAGGGTCACCGAAGGGAAGTTTCTCAGGCATATCATCTCTGAGAAGGGCATATCTATTGACCCTGAGAGAGTTGAAGCATTGCTAAACTTACAAATGCCTGGCAGCAAGAAAGAGATGCGATCTTTCTTCGGAAAGATCAACTTTGTCCGGCGGTTCATCACTGGATTCACCGAAATATTCAAAGCACTCAATGAAATAATGAAAAAGGATACCAAGATTGAGTGGAGTCCTGAAGCAAAGCGGGTGTTTATCCAAATCAAATAGACAATAACGGAAGCACCTATCCTGGCTAGTCTGGACTACTCCCTCCCGTTTTACATTTACTCCTTTGCTTTGCCGCATTCCATCATGGCAGTTTTGACTCAAAAGGTTGAAGGGGAAGAATGACCAATATCTTTCATGAGCTCCCCCTTCAAAAATGCTGAAGTCTGATATTCATCACTAGAAAAGCAGGCATTTGCTCTTGTTCGCACCATGAAGAAATTCTGGCATTACATTCTCTGGAGCAAGGTGCATGCTATCATCCCGAACTAGGCCGTGAAGTCTCTGCTAATGCAGAGTGAGTTAGGTGAAAGATAGGGGAAATGGATGGCCATCCTCTAGGAATATGATTTAGAAATGCAGCCCATGAAGATAGTCCGGGGCCAGGGACTGAGTTGAGCGATGGTAGAGGAGACTCCCCACATAGAATGCCAAACTTACACGGTGGAGTCCATCACTCGAGACCTGTGGTATACCGATCTGGTATATTTGCTACTGAATAACAAATGCCCAAAGGTATTACCTCCCAATAAACACCACGCCTTGCGGATGAAAAGTGCTCACTTCATGATCAAAAACTCCGCGCTTTATCGTAGGAACTACGAGGGAATGTACCTCCGGTGCATCGACAAAGACCAAGCTATGAAGATGATTGATTAATTTCATGGGCACTTTGGAACTGGACATGGCTCGGCTGATGCCACTACCCATTAGATCCTTTGGGTTGAGTACTATTGGCCCTGTATATTCAAAGATGTTCACACTCATGTTAGAAAATGCCACACTTGCCAAACCGCTGTGTATCGTGAGCGTAACCTGGCTATGTATTTGAAACCAATCTTCGAGGCTAGGCCCTTCACCCAATAGACATTTGACTTCATCGGGGAAATTAACCCCAACTCATCTCCCAATCACCAATACATTCTTACTGCTACTGATTATTGCACCCGGTGGTCCAAGGCTATACCGTGCAATAATAACATGACAGACGAAGTTATCAAGTTCCTAGAAGAAAACATCATCACAAGGTTTGGAATGCCCTTTTCTTTGGTATGTGACAATGGTCCAGCATTTTCTTTGATGCAATTACTCGAGTGGACCTACAATCGAAAGATCACTCTGAAGTTTTCCAGCAACTATTACCCCCAGGGGAATGGTGTTGCTAAATCTATGAATAAAAATCTACTTGAAGTGGTCAAACACCTGCTAGAACAAAATCCCTGAGATTGGCATCAAAAGTTGAAATTTTCCCTTTGGGTAGATTGCATTCAAATCAAGGCTGCCCTGGGAACATCCCCGTTCCATCTAGTCTATGGCCAAAACTTTGTGTTTTTGATTAACGTACAGATCCCAGTTTTGCAATTTATGCAGAAATTTAGCAACAGGGACAACATTGTGGAAGTTTGGCTCCTAAATCTGGTGCAAATGGAAGAACAGTGAGACGCAGCACTTTAACATTTCACATGTCATCAAGCAGTGGTAAAATGATGGTTTGACCGCAGAAACCAATACAAGGCTTTTCAGATTTTGGATTTGGTCTTGTTGTGGGATAAAGCCTGGGAAAAGAAAGGAAAGCACACCAAGTTCCAACGGCTCTGGCTCAGACCATATCTAATCTCAGAAATCTGCGGGGCAAATACTTACCACCTTAACACCATGACCGGGGAACCTGTCCCATTGCCCGTCAATGGACAGTTTCTCAAACACTACTTTGAGTAGGGTAAGTTTGTCTAAAATTGTACTTTATGTAAAGCCTTCCACTTGTAAATATTTCTTTTCCGGTGCCTTGTTGGGAGGTACCATGTCTTGTAAATAGTCTTTTTGGCTGCCCTTCAGGGCAGTCCTCTTTTGGTGGTTTTTTGTTTTCATTTCTGGTTTCCTTTTCAGGTCTTGGCATTTTGTCCTTTCTTTTAAGAATTGGAATGCTTCGCATAAACCCTGGTCTCCGGTACGATGTCTATAGCATGGTGAACTTAAGAATTTGTCTTTAGCATAGTGGAATCAGTCCAGTCTCTGGAGATGTTTTACAAGTTTGGTGGTATATTTTGAGCAATCTCCATTGGGTTTTATCTCTGGAGGTCTCGCAATCAGTGAAATCAAAATAAGGAACAAGTAATCAGACACATCGAGGATAGATCGGTGATACTGGTTGGTTGACCCAAGTTTGAAATTTTAAAGAATTCTTTTTGGAGGTCTGTCTATCCATAGTTTTATCTCCTACTCAACATATGAAATAGGTGGAAGGTTGAAAGAAATACCGCCATTAAAATTAGCTAACCTTAAGCTTAATGGTGAAAGAAGTACCGCCCTCCCACCTAGAAATGTACAAAATAACAAGAAAAATGGAAGCAGGATGAAACTCTGGTCTTTGGGAGAAATGAGAAAATATGATTACTCTATAATTCAATGTAATTAGTGCCTCTTCTCTACTCCTCCCAGAGGTCATCGGCTTGATTTCCTTCCAAAGCGCACACTCCACCACTAATGGAAAGACTATGGGATGGATCCTGTGTGGCCAGATTTTCTCAGATGTGTTTCTCTTTGCTTGTAAGATACTTTGAGTAGTGACTTGTTCTAGTTTTGCTAACTAGAGATTCTGTAGTTCTCAAATGTGCTAAGGCATTTTTCCTAGATAGTCACCATTTTTTGTGCCTTTCATCCCCGTCCCTACATTTTGTGTGCAAAATGTTGGGTCCCCCTTTTTTGTTTTTGCCTTGTCTGTCTTCTTTTTATTTTCTTTCTCCGGGGTTTTCTTCCCTGTAGTTGTGCTTTGTTTTGTTGGTTTCTCATTCCTCTGGGACCTTGGTCCTAGAGTTTTTCATCCTTTATCGGGAGCCAAATTCCAGACTCCGGGATTCTCCACCGTGATGTTCTCTTTCCCTAAGGTGATATCGTCGCAGGGAATCCCTGGGCCCGGAGTCCGGAGGTCTGTTTGTCCTGGGTTTGTGGATGAAGAAGGTGCCTTGGTTTTTACTGCAGGTATAAATAGAAGTTACCTATCATTTTCATATTTACCATGATTTAAACACTCAAGCACTCAGAGTGATTTCAGAGTGATTTGCAGCAATTTTAACGTTAATCCAGTGCTAAGCATTTCCAGCATTTATGAGTGATTGTGAGTGGTTTGTAGTGGTGGGTCATGATCATTTGAAGGTTGTAGCTATTGCAGAGCTTCTGTAGAGGCTTCTTTTTCCTCTCCTTTCTGCTTTCTCAGGTTGGTGCCTCCTTTTCCTTCGACTTTCCTTCTGTTTGGTGTTGTTATTTTTCTTTGTTTTTATTGTCTTTGCCTTTCATTTTGTTTGTCTTTTGTTTCTTTCTATTTTTTCCACCCGTTGGTGGGTCGGCTTTGCCAGAGGGTTGTCTGCCCTCTGTGCAGGTGTAGTTTAGTCTTTAAATAGTGCAGAAGTTGTAGATATTCTATGTTTGCCTGGTTTCTTGTAGATGTTCATTCTGTGATGTATATATGTGTAAATGCAGTGTATTTGTGTAAATTCTATGTATATTTGTTGTATATCCCTCCATTCTACATGTGTATATCCCTCAACCCTGATGTATATCCTATGTGTATCCTTTCGGGTACCTTAGCGAGCTCGTCGTGTTGCCCATGTCGCTATTTTTTAGTCTGTAAGCTCATTCTGAGCAGAATACCACCTGTTTGGAACTCAGCTCTTGGCCAGTTTTAAACAGGTTGTTTTCTCTCTCCTCTGTAAAACTAGCCTAGCCCTCATTTATGTCCCATGTGCACATTTAAATCTGTCCAAGTGGCCTTCACTTTTTGTGCATTCGGACAGTTGGCTCCGCCGTCACCGCCATAACTCCTATTTATTATTCACCCACATGGCGCCCACGTGGGTCTGACAGTTTTCTTTTTGCACATCTTTACCAACGGTTACTTCTCTGGGCTCCAGGTCTCCTGCCATCATCCATCCCATGTCCTTACCTAATGCGATAAAATTCCTAGACCTGGATGGTCAATCAAATTCCTAAGTTCATAATATGTATGTGTGCTTTTCAGAGTTTTTGAATGAAACTAACTTTTCAGGGAAAGAAAACACCATGGTGGTAAGATTTCTGGACCCCAGAGTATTTATTTATTAATGCATTCTAATGGTCGCTTTGCCTTGCAGGTTTCCAGAGTATACTTTCAAATATGTCTGAAGCATCCACATCCTTACCGCCTGGAAGTCCAGAACTTCCATCTATAGCAAGTACCAGAGCATCAGTAAAATCCAAAATGGAGAAGGCTCTAGAAAAGATGCCTTTGAGCCATAAATACGTTAAGGATAGAGTCATCGCGGGCTCAAAGATTGAGTCCAAGGTACAGCTTTTTACCGACACTAGCGTCGAAACATGGCCAAAAATGCAAGCCTTGGTCAAAGTCATGTACATTCAATGACAGGCCAGAGATCCTTTGGCCATCAAAATTGGAAACTGTAGGATCCTTAAAGAAGCTTGCTTCCTGTGCTCGGTGCAATCATCGGAGCTTATTTTCACACTCTCGACTCTTTACAACCCATCTGTTCAGACTGTTATGCTCGCAATGCCGGAGCCAATAGCATACCCCACTGCTTTAGTGTCTCTCAACCTTGATACCTTCCAGAGGAGCTTGGGAATCCCTCAATTTGCCAAGCTGAAAGTGGTCACCCAGTCTGATGCCTTGGCCTAATTCAACCAATTAGAGGAGGCGGCCTGCATATACATGAACAACAATTGGCTCAAGGTCCCGAAGAGAGACCCCAAAAGAATGAAGCTAGAGATCCCCAAGTCCGAATTCAAAGAGAGCATCTAGATGGGGATAATAGCACTATGCTGGGTCTTCGGGCAAGAACATGCCCGAGAATTTTCTGGATGGATGTACTACTTCTTGCTCGGCATAAGTATAGCCAAGGAGTTTTTTGACTAGGCGGCTATAATCTCAAATCATGTCGACTCCCAGTTCCTCCAACTAGCCAAGAAGAAGAAATTTTACATGACTTCTTATGTCTTCTAGGCCCTAGCACAACAGAGACCCCACACCCATGGGCTACTCATAGATAGCATACTTAGGCTTGGCTCAGATCAAAAGGCCCCTTGGGACTACCTCCCACAGATTCAATGGGAGGCCAATTTCCCTAGTTTTTATAGAGTAAATGATGCGTTCGTTTACTACAACCTGCTTACACCCACCCAGGATGAAGGATACCGCCTGTCCACAGAGGTGATGAATTTAGTCCAGAGTTACAGACACTGTTACATACAATTTTAGCAACATACATATATAAGGGTGACCGGCTTCTCTGGGAAACCCTACTTGTTGCTCAAGCACTGCGGGGACAAGGTAGTCCTTGAATTTTGCAGGCAAATAATGGAGCTGTATACCTTCTATGCCCTGAAGAAGGTGACTAATATTCCATTCCCAATCACTTGTGATAATTACTCATGCAGTTTGGCCATCGCCAAAGAAGTAGACAATGAGCTGAAAAGTTATAACTTGGCAGAATTCTACTTGGCGCGGAAGCACTTTGATCCGCACGGCAAGATTGTAGTGGCACTTCCCCGGGCTTCAGAGCCCCATCAATACCATATGGAGGACTTTTGGGAAGACTTCCAGGATGACGTGGAGGTCCAGAGCTGTCACTATGTTAGGATGACTGCGGGCATGATGGAAAGATTGAAGCTCCAGAGATTTTCGGAGAACTTCTCAGATGCCAGCTCCACAATAGATCCCCAGTACAAAGCAAAGGGAATCGATACGTTGTCTCTCCCACCAGTAAATTGGGATGCCCAGAAAGGTTCCACCATTGAGGACTTCACCCGGGAGATTGTCGAGCGCAGCCATGCTTACTTTAAGAAGGTGTGCCCTGGGAGTGTTCACAGAGCAGCCCAACTAGTACTAAAAGAAACCATGGGGGCCGAGACTTCTTCACAGGGAGTAGACAAAGGAAAAGGGATAGATACAACTCCTCTTGTGGAAGAAGTCCCCATTAAAGAAAAAATAAGGCAATCGATAGCAACCTCCCAACAAATGAGGGAGAACCTAATCACACGGCTGGCTACCTCGGTGCTCATGGCCGAACTTGTTCATCCTCCATCCTCCCCTTCACTGGTAGCCTTAATGGTTAAGGCAACAGGGGTGGATCCGGTGGAACAAGCAGCAGTAAGGGATGTGGGCCCACCCTTGATTACCCAGAGAAGGAGGAGGCTTGACCCTAAGCCTAAGAAGGAGCCGAAGCTAGGGATACCCCAGGCTCCACAAGTTGAAATCCTTTCTTTTGACTCCTTGGAGCCAGAGAGGGAAGCATAGCCCGCCGATGTCCCAGACAACCCTCATCCCCAAGATGAGTTTGATGATGTTTTTGCAACTGACGAGTTTGGTAACTTACAGGGGTATATCAAGTAGACGACAGAAGTCCCAGCACAAGAAGTTGAGGAACAGATAACTGCGCAGGAGCAGGAGCAAATGGAAGAAGAAAAGGAAACAGAGCAGGAAGTCACCTCTGAAGTTTTGGAGATGCAAGATGCGGGGGTGGACCAACAAAAATAGAATGAACAAGCGACATTTGTTGAGGGAACCAGACCTATGGGAGCAACCATAACCTTAGCTGCCACGTTCCAAGTGCCACTCCCCAGAGCAACTTTTGGGTAGGTAATAACCATGATGCAAATGTTGAATCTCAGCCCGGTACCTCCCATATTTCCAAAGGATGTATTAGAAGGAGAAGAAATACCAGCGACTGAGGCTGAAGAACAAGAACAACAAGAAGAGGACATCCTCGGGATAGTTGATGAAGGTCTAGACAAAGCTGGAGATACAGAGGACAAGGCAGAAGAGACAAACATCGCCGGGGGAAATGTTTATGATAAGACCCAAGACAAAGAAAAGGGGGTGGGTGAGACCCACACCACTGAGGAGGAACAACAACAGGGCATCGTGGAAGATCCAAAAGAATAGACTTTGGAAAATAAGCCACCCCTGCCACCTTAGTGGTTAGTGGAGAGAAAGAAGAGAAAGGCCCCATCCACCCCGAGAGCTCACCTCTCTCTAGCTGAGATGATGGCCCAAGTCCAAGAACCACCAAAGGCCAAGAAAGCCCAGACGGTTCATACTCTTCAAACCAGGCTGGGAGGAGAAATAGTTGCCGATGATGCAACACCTCCCCCAAACACCGATGCGGCAACGACAAAGGCCAGAGATTATGATATCACAGAGATATCACTGGGAAAGAGAGGAAAATAGGGCGAAGTAAACCTGTTGAAAGAAGCAGCCAAGGCTGTGGAGGCCAGATACGAAAAGGAGGCCCAAAGGCTCAAAGAAGAGAAGAAAAAGACAGTGAACCTCATGGGGTTGCTTACTGAGCTGGCCAGGCCTATTAGTGTCATTCCCCTAGAGGCCTCCACGTCTGATGTGCCATTACCCCAGAGTGACATTGACTCCCTGCGAGGAATGAAGAAGAAGGCCCAAGCGGTCGATGAGTGGGTCGCTCTGCAAGTAGGAAACACCCAGCATTTCCTAGTGTCCACCCTTATGGATTTATATGCGGCACAACCTATTATGCATCAAGCAGAGACTATTCTTAATATATGGGATGGTGACATAGAAAACTACAAGGCTTGGAAGGTAGAGTTGGAAGAGCTCCTCAACCTCGGGGAAGAGATGGTCTCCAAATCTGGGTATCTGGGAGAAGAATCATTTGACTTTGTAAGGACCCAACACTCCAGACTTGACCTCACATTGGAGGTACTCAAGCAACTAGTAGGGGCTCTACATGGAAAAGTCAACACAGTACAATATTCTGCAAATATGTACAAGGTATTTGTAGCAAAGTTCTCCGGAGATGACCCATTCAGCACCGATACATGCACTCCAGAGGAATATGTCCTGGGAAAATTTGATGAATTGATGGAATACAAATACCAATCCCCGGAGGGATTGGACAGGACCCAAATGACAGGGCTAACTCGCATGATCCTTAGTGGTCATGATGCGGAAAAAATAGCCGATGAGTTCAAAGATAATGTTCTGGAGCTTGGGGAACAAATTGAGGCGGCTAAGTACCGGCGGTCCTGCCTTAGAGAAATTGATGAGGATGGGATCTTCAGCCTTCTCCAAACATTCAATGACAACAAGAAGCAATAATGTTTCTCCGGAGGCCGGAGAAAACCCAAACAATTTTTGTATTCTTTGTTCTTTCGGAACGTAAGTTCCCGAATCCCGGATTCTCGGATCCCAAATTTTGTATTCTTTCAAGTGATCCGTGTCCCGGTTCCCGAGGCCGACCGGTCACTTTTAGAAGAGGTTAATATGGAATGGTTTATACAATAGGAGCCCACTTTAGCAAAAGGGCCCAAAATAGTCTAATTATTTAGGAATAAAGGTTGTGATGCAAGGTGTACCATGAACACCTCTCGAAACTACACATTTGTTCAGCTGGTTGTTCTTGTGAACTATGACAGCCATTCAATTCAAGGGACCCTCAAGTTTCATACCTACCTGGTCAGGATCTAATTTATGGTATGCATGTGTAATAAGAATTATGAATCCATGATTTAGACGTTGGAGTTGTTCTACTTTGATAGAAGTTTTTTAACATATTTGTCTCCACTCTATGGAGCTCTCGATTTGAGAGTGGAATTCATTTTGTTAAAGGACTATATGGAGAGCAATGTGGTTAGATGACATGTACCTACTATGAAGACTCTATTATGATTTAATGTAAAACTCCAAAAATGTCATATGTTCATAATTTTAATAGATGATTCAAGTTTGGACAGAGTGATAGCCAGGGTCATATGTTATTGGCACAGGACAGATCTTGCTTTGCTTTACAGAATGCTGTGGTTGCTTTATGAGAAGTTTAAAATAAAATTCGCCGTTGCCGAGGATCGAACCCGGGTCACCTGCGTGACAGGCAGGAATACTCACCACTATACTACAACGACGTTTGTTGGTACAAACTTTTATGTAATTACTCTTATACAAATTACACGTCTCACAAAATTTTGGTTTAATTGCATCGACAACTGGTTAATTTATATTAAATACCATTTTGTTTTCTTAAATGAATGTATAATAAATAAGCTTAATATAAATTATTTATAGTGCATTTAAAATTTGAATATATTTTTCTAAATAGAAAATTGTTTAAATTTTGTGTTAATATTGCAAATCGTCCTTTTTCAAAAAATAAAATATAATAATAAATATTAATAAATATTTTTTAATAAAATATAAATATATATTTATACTAATTGTAAAAATATGATATTGTTCATATCAATTGTTAAATCATGTTTAAAAAAATAAACTTCACAACATATGAATTTTTTAGTTAACATTTTTTTCAAAATATTTTGGATCTTATTAATTTGCAATTGCACTTAAACAAAATTTAACTTCCAAATGAACAAGAGTAGAAGTGCAAATACAAGTAAATCTCAAAGCTCACGAAATTGAACAACAAGATAAGTTCTAAGCTTGTTATAAAGAACAAATTACAAGACTTATGTGAAATGTTTTATTAAAATAAGAATTTTCTTTAATCATAAAAGACAAAAGTAAAATCTTTATATGCATCCTTCTTATTGGAAGTTTATATGAGAATTATTATAGACTCTAATTTTTAATTACTAGCAATCGCACCTAAATGTGCAATGGTTACGCCTTTTTTCTTATGTTATTTTTTTTTGTTATATGTCAATGGCGTGTCACAATTGTGTAATTATAATTTTGAATAATGTTAAATTGGAATAAAAAAAAATTGTTAGTTGCATGAAAGTAATTATACATTAAGTGGCAATATAAATTGTGTATAATATCCCATATATTGACGTTAAGTATTTGAATAATAGATCATATGTTACAAAAATGTATTTTTCGAACATCTCCCACGTAATAAAAAAAGGTAAATACAACAATTTAATGTAATCATTCAATGTTGATAGAATTGTAAAAGTAATTCAATACATATACTTTTTCAAATGATATACATATACTTTTTCAATACATATACATATACTTTTTCAATACATATACATATACTGTGTAGATAAAATATCTAAGCTAATTTACATACATGAAAAAGTAATATTTGATTTGCTGGAACCTTAATTGTAAGAGTAATTAATTAAATGTACTATATGTAGGAAAAAAATGTGGCGTTTAAAAAAAAGACCAAAATATATTCCATTTTAGTAAAGTTTCAATTGTGTTCATTGAATTCAAATTAAATTTTACAACCACTAGAAAGGTAAAATATAAATTCACCAACAAAGGTACGGTGTATCCATTGTTAAGATGCTAATTTTTAAATTTGCAGAGTATGATAAATGGCGTACCCATTGTCAACAAAAGTAGACCAATTAAAATTCTATAAGTTTGCTAAAATAACAAATTTGGATTTTGTTTGTCACTATTGGTAGAAGGATGGTTTTTTTTTAGTTGAAGTTCAAAAACCATTTGCATTTCATAATGAAAAAGTGTACATTTATTACTTTTTTTTTTCTTTTTCTTTTGAATTTGAAAAGTAGGAAGTGGCAATGAACTTTACTGTAAACTAGATTAACTATTATTTTTAAAGGGTTACAGTAGGGGAAATATCTTCATTTGTCATGGGGTCAAAATCATCAAACTAGTAAAGGTGCTCAAGTGTGTGACGAAGAACTCCCGAGTTGCAGGTGGCAAGATTTATGCTTGGGTAGAATTTAAAAGTTGTTTGGGTCCATGTTGGTATTTGATCCATTACAATCTTTATCATACGTTCAGCTATGGGCATTGATAAATAAGCTCCTGTGGTCCCCACCTTTCAATGACTTGTTGGTTCCACATTGTGTTTGAGTCAGATGCAAATTGCAAGCGGTAAACTTGACCATGATAGCATTAATGGTTCTGCAAAGATATTGTATTGTCTTGTGGTACTCGAAGCAGGTTCTCTGACCATAATTCTCCTACTCCATGTATTGGAGAGGAGTATTCTACTTCAGAGGCTATTGAAGCTGTTTGAAACCATATCTCTCTTGGGATATGATGTACCTCTGTCGGGTTGCATGTTTCATAAGTATTCAATTCTGAAATATATGGATCCCTATAAAAGTGGGAAAAATTTCTTTGTGATAATGGACGATATGTGATTAGTCCTCTTTCTTGTAGTAAGCTTTGTGCAATAAATGCAGAAGATATTTCTTCTTCAGGAATCCTCTGAATGATGACATGCTAGAAGAAGTGATCAATTACAATAGTCCTTTGTCGCAACATTTCTGCAAATGGAATACAAACAACAACCATAGTAGCATTAGTAAAAGGAAGAGGGATGGGCATGTGCGGGAGAATGTGGGAGGGAGCCAGGGTTTCAAATATATGAGGAGCTACAAAGGTTGACGAGGAAGATGGAGAGGGCAACGACGAGGATGGAGACAACGCTGAAGAAGATGGTGTCCTCAGCTACATCGCTGGCGGTGGGAGGCAGAGGATTATGCTTCTCTGCGAGCACAATGGTGGAGAACAAAGGCCTATGGTTGCTGTTGGGAGTGCCTACTGCCCCAACTGCTTCCATACTTGTTTGTGCTGCCCTCTCAGTGGTAGAGGGAGCAAATCTCATGTAAAATTTATGCCCTGGGACAGAATAGTTATTCTGTTCAGAGGGCGGTTTTTTTCTACTATTACTTTTGAGAGGCAAAAGCGTTTGTGTTTTCACTCTTCTGGGCTCGTTGTTTTAAGCTTGATTGTTTCTGTCCACCCTCTGTTCTTGGACTATTTTTATTGCAGGGTTGGCTCCCGATTTGGCTTTTCCATCCTGATCCTGACTCCTATTAAGGTGGATTTTACCCCTCTTGAGGTGGGGTTCTCTTCTGTGGCTTCTTTGTGGAGGAGTCCTTCTCAGCTTCATCTTTCTTCTCCTCTACTTCCTATTGAGGTGGAAGATCCTATTGAGGTGGAGGCTCGACCTATGGAGGTGGTCTGTGACTACTGGAAGGAGATTGTTTAGGGCAGTGTGTGGTCTCCTCCTTCTTTTAGGCATAGGAAGGCTTGCAGGAAATGGATGGGGGCTAACTCTATGGTTTTTAAGGTGGTGTGGGTTGTGATGTGGGATTAGCCTAGGGCTGGTGGTTTTCTTTTGGTGTTGGAAGATACTCTCTACTTTGGGTATCTGTTCTGCCTCCAAAGTTGTGTTTTAGGGGATCCCTAGCTCTCCCATTGTTACGGTTTAAGGGATTTATCTTTGCTGGTGGCTGGGAGATGTTTGTAGGGGGATGGAGAAAGTTTTCATGGACCCAGTCATTTTGCTAGGAGTTCTATTAATGTTTTTTTGGTTTTCTCTTTGTTGGCGGCTGGGAGGAGTTCGGAGATGGATGCTGAAAGTTTTCAAGGGCCCATTATGTTTAACAGGTGTTTTCGATTAAGGACTAAGGTAGGTTTGGGGGCAAGGATTCCCTATGATGTTGTTCTTTGGGGTTCTAGGTTCCATGTCAAAACCCTAGATTTCAGTTTGGGGAGCTTCACAACTCCAGTAAACTTAATGGAGTAAGGCTTAGGCCTTTTCTTGGGCAGCTAGGATTTTAATGGTTTATCTTTTTTTTGTTGCTGATTGTTGCTATTTCTAGGCTGCTGGTTCAAAATGTATATCTCTTAGCATCATTTCTTCTTAGTTAGGTTCCATATTCCCTCCAAAATTTGTCTGTATAGGGTTTCGGGGCCCCTTCAAAACCTGTTTTTACCTTAATCAAAAACATTTCTGCAAATGAGTTGAACAATTATTAAAAGCATACTAAAAATGCAATCAAATTATTTTTAGAATTTCCGTTGAATTGCACATTCAATCTATAACAATAAATACTTACCATTTTTTTTTAAATTGAAAATCTAATAATTTATTCTACTGTGTGATTTCAAGAAAGTAAATTATATTTAAGTTAAATAATACAAAATTCAAATGTATGATATTGATAAATGGAAAACTCTTATTTGAACTCAATCTTACATAAAATAGACATAGTTTATGCCATTTACCATCCTTCTTGAAAGCTTTGAAGAGCAGCGTACAATCAAATATGGAGATGGCGAATAACTCCTTAGTTTTGTTTTAATTTTGCTAGAGGTCATTTGAGCATGTATTACGTATGGAGCATTGATTACCACTTTCTTCACGAAGGTTCCAAAAAATCAACTTGCTACTCCATGTCATGTCCCAAGTGACGGAAATAGGCATTGACAGTGAGGAAGCTCTCAATGGCAGTCACTCCTCTTTTAACCAATACCAACCATAGATCTTCAAGTAAAGTAAATAAATTATATTTAAGTTAAATAAAACAATATTCAAATGTATCATAATGGTAAATGGAAAATCTTATTTGAATTTAATCTTTCTTAAACTAAATGTATTAATAATATCAGTAATAGTGGATAAATAAGTAGTACACATTGATTTGTTTTTTGTTATGGAATTTGAATTTATATCCATGCATATCTAGTTTAGTGGACTTCAAAATAAGTCAATTAAAAGAGGTGGTGTGCTTACTATTGAGGTGTAGTGGTTGGATTAGTATTTGATAATTTGCACAAACACATCTCCTCTTCTTTTCGCCGAGCTACATATGGGTTTTGTTGCATGTGGGCATATCTTTTGAATGTGAATGATTGTTTGATGCGGAGGTTCCCGAGCTCTCAAACTTTGGAAATAGCTATGAATGTTAGGCCTTGTCTATCAATGTTGCCAATATCAATAGTATCTTTATGAAGTGTAAGCCCGTGTGATTTGTGTATTATTATTGCCCATGCCATTTTTAAAGCTATTTGGCAGTGCATTCCTTGACTGATTGGGATTATTGAAATATACTTTGGGTTGTTGTTGTCCCAAGGTGGACCCATGTAATTTTGAAAATCAACAACAAACATTGGTACTTGAGGTGGTTTTTGTCCATCATTATAGACAATTTGTTTTACTTGTCCAAGTGCACCATTGACGAGCCCAACTTGAACCCATATATTTGCACAGAGCATGACCTCTTGACCAATACACATGAGGATCTTAGATTGAAGTTGTTCTTCTTCTGCATTTGAGCAGGGTAATCCTTTGAGTTGTTCTGCATTGGATACTACAACTGGCTCTACTAAAGATAGCAACAAGCGTTTGTTATGCATTAACACCATTTCATTTGTTGAAAAGAGTTGTATGGATGGGAGAAAAAGTGTTTGTTCATCTGATGCAATTGATGAATTTGATCTTGACATTAGAACTTGCCAATCTATAATTGTAGGTGTTGCATTTCATAAATTTGAAAGGAGTGCACAAAATTGAATTTGAATAGGAGTGTCTCCTATTTGGCGGTAAATTTTGTCCAGTGTAACAACAGTGTTGAAGCTGCACCATAGTGTGCCTCCATAGTATTTTGAAGCATACATTGGAATGTCTTTAACTGGTGGCAATTGTCTCGAATCACCAAATAGAACAACAAAGCGTCTGCCAAAAGGAATGTGATTTTGAGTTGGAAAATCTTGGCGTAGCCTCATGTCAATTTTTTCAAGTAGCTTAGGCCCTATGAAACTCATTTCATCCATTACAATGTAGCGAATGTAGTACATGCTCTCTTGGAAAGTTGCAAGAGCTTGTCCTTATAGGGGTACCATTTCCTTGATTGGTATTTGTAGTGAGGAATGAATTGTTGATGCTTGTATGTTGAATGCGGAGATGCCAGTTGGAATGAGAAGGAGCAATGGCATTTGACCACTTGGGGCTAAGTTGACCATCATTGTCTTTATTGTTGTAATAAGGAGTGACTTTTATGTGCCTCTTGTGCCTTGTACCAGTAGCTTAAGGGGCAGTTCTTGGGTGCTCGATTATAGGTGTCGTAGCACAATTGCGTATGCATTTTTTTGTTGTGTAGACAACATAGTTTGTAAATGGTTATTGTAATTTGGGAGGACTTGAAAAATGGTACAGTTACTTTTAATGAAAGTAGTTGCTAAATTCTTTTGTGCTTGATTGAATTCTAAATTTGTCCAATTATTATTCAAGTCTATTTCTCGATTACCAAGCATGTCAATTTCATTTAGGTGGATAGGTAGACTTGGGTACAATCCTAAAAAATATTTCCATTCATTTGGTGTATTTTCATGCAATATTTTTTCATTTCTTATTGGGCTATCTATTTCGTCTTCTTCTTCCAGCTCGAGATTGGTTCTACGGACATGCCAAGGATGGTCTTGGTTAGAAAAATCCTCTCACATGATGTTGATCCAATACTTTTTTGAAGGTTGTGGAATGGTTTGTATAGAACTAATTCACTCCAACAAAATGCTTCAAAGCTATTGTCTTCCTTTGAAGGGATGACTGTGAAGCGTGGAGAGACTCGGACAATAGCTGTGATGGGGAGCTTTGTCCATTGGTTTCTTTTCCTTGTAGCATTGAAGGTCCATTGTTGGGTTGACCTCTATAAGTGATGAGTTCTCTAGGTGTGTAGGACGTGATTTGTAGGATTCAATATAGTTGGGGTATGTTGTGTTTGTTGATGGTGTAATTGGTATACGTTGTAGGTTTTTTTGGTTGACATTTAGAGATAAAAATTTCCTGCTAGATATGGAGAGTGGAAGTTTTAGCAAGAGGTGGCAAGTTTCATGGGCACCAATGTCACGGTCTACTAGGTTTTCAAGCTGCATTCTTTGAAAATAAATTTGGGCTATTTTTTTAGAGTCAAACCTTGTTGAAATATGAGACAACATGGCATGGTACATTTTTTATTTATTTTCGGCCTTTGATGCATATTTTGCAATGTACTTTAATATTGCATTAGTTGACAAGACATGTTGGAATTCTACATTGGCTCATCAAATGGATAGTATTTGAGGGTTGTGAAGGTTTAGACCATCATCATTACGTGCTGGGAGGTGGGATGGCTGGCCATTGTCAATTTTGTATAGTTTTGATTTATCTTGTGTGGTCCAAGGTGCTTTGTAGCGACACAGAAGAGACATTCCTTTCATCCTTAGGCTTGTTTGGGGGGTACATATTGTGTGTCGTTGCACATGATTTAGAAGCTCAATATAGTCACTAGTGGGGTTGGCAGAAGAAATCAAGTGAGTGTCCATTAAACATGGATCATCAAGAATTGATCAATTTTTTTTTTGATTCTGCAACTGAAGACTTTGTGGGTTCCATGCAGAGACATACCTATCAATAAAGTCAAGTGCATTTTGGATTGATTGAGTATCATTCCATTGTAATTTCCCAATGTCCGATGCATGTCATAGCCATATGAACCCATGGATATGTGCAGATCCTCTGTGTTGTCATTCATACCTAAGAGTATATTTATTTAGTAAATAGTGTGAGGTCAAATAAATTTGTAAGTGGAATGGAGGGGAATTTGTACCTAAACCAATGATCTGTTGCACCCAGAAGCTTATCTAGGACCTCCTCATGGAATGCTGTGAATCTGTGGTGCATATAGAGTGTTGCTAGATGGGGATTGTTGATTATATTTTGTAATCACCATTTTGTTGCAGCACTAGGATTTGGTGGCAAGGTGGTTGGAATGACATTGTGCAAGTCTATCCATTTAGTATCTGCTGCACTGAGTGTGAAAAAGAGAGTTGGGCACCCTATTTAAATAACCATGTCAAGAAGATCTCCTCATCCTTTACTCAAAAATGCTTGTGTGCCACAAATTGATGAGTTAAAGTGCATGAGTTGGTCGGCAAGCTTTTCATCAGGTATGTCCTTCAATCTTTCACGTAGGTCATATATTGATGTAGGCACTATACCATCAAGTTGTTTACAAACAAATAGAGATGTTGTGGCTTGGATTCGATGGCACATAATCATATTAAGTATGAAGTACCTAAATCGTAGGTGCTGGCCAAATCTGTTGCCATGATAGTGCAAGAGGTGGTGCACATATTCATGCAGTTTGACATCTTTTATATGTTGTTTCTTAAATGCAGCTTTTCCTTGAGGGTAAAAAGTTGGAAATGCCATTGTAAACAACCCTTCTGTTGTGTATTCATTGATGGGAGATGTAGAAATAGATGGCCACTATATTTCTGGAACTTCTTGGCCTTCTCCTAGGTGTAGGAATGATCATACCTCTTCCATTTCTCTTCTTGAAGTGGGAAGATTTGGAACAAATGATGTGGCTTGCATATTTTCTTCTATTTGGTCTTCAATAGTTGCATTTATTGATGTAGATGGATTATCAGCAATGGAGTGGTTTGGCAAAGATGACAAAGATGATTCATCTAATTGTACATCTTTGTAAAATAAGTCATTGTGTATTTTGTATTGTAATGCTTCATAAACACGACTTCTACTAACGTAGAAGTTATATTTTTGATGACCAATATTTTCTTTGTTCACTATAATTATGTCCAATTCATCTACTCGCCTTGGCAAGAAAGATGCTATTATGGTAATGTCCTGAGGAAAACATATTGTGTGTCCGCGTATTTTAGTTGGCCACCTCTTGCATAAGTGACCTAAAGAATAGGACTGATTCTTGCAATCAACATCTCTTCAATTTGTGTAAGGACTTGTAAACATTGAGGTTCTTTACCAGAGTCCATATTATTCCATTTTGAAAACCGATTGCATTGCTTTTTCGACATGAATCTATAACAATTGGTTGACTCATTTGATTGTCTTGTTTTAATTCCTAGATACGTTTTCATGCAAACTCCACATGTTGTAGCAATAGAAAGGCTATCCAATTTGGAACGGAAATGATTCCTTGCTGTGCAATATTGTTGAGAAAAATATGAAGAGTATATCTTCTCTAGTGGGTTGACTTCAGTCTAGTATTGTTTATTTTTTCATAGATCTGCTTCTGGATGGATTATTGCAGGTGATGTTGGTAGTGTAGAAGAGGTTGTTGCATGAACAAGGGTTTGGCGGATCTCTCTTTTTCTTTTGTTCATGATGTCCTTTGTAGCATGGTACTTTATTCTTCATTTTTTTATTTCTTTGAGAATTCTTGTCTTGTTCGTTATCATTAGGTAAGTCCATATATGGGTAAAAGTACAAACTTGTGTCACACTTTTATAAAGGAAAAGGATGACAACATTCAAATTTTTAAACTTTAACAACATAAAAGTGGCATTTGTGTTTAGAATTTGAAGATGATGTGAACTAATGAAATGTGTAAAATTTGATCAAGTTTAGGCTTATAATTTTTTTTAAAAAAATTAAAAAAAATTTGACATAGTTTTTTAATTTTTGAAGTCCATTTTTTTATTCCTGAAATATGCTAAAAATCTAGGGTCTAGTCCGCGTTAACAAACTATATGCAAATAATATTTTTTTCCTTTGATTCCATAATATGTTTTAGATGACATGTATAGCTAATGCATAAAAAAACAAAGATTGGATTTCATTAAATATTTTGTCTGTTATAACTATCCAAAGTCGGTGTTACTTGAAATCAATAGTTTTTAGTCCGCGTTCAATTTTCCCTATCAAATCTACACCAGTAAAAAAAAAAATTACATATTCTTGAAGAGGACTCTCTCCTCTAGTGTTAAATATAAAGTTTTAATTTTTCTGACATGATTTG
>MU225654.1:1214730-1252811 GCA_018584345.1 Thuja plicata | reverse complement strand
TATATATATATATGCCCAAACAAGAGGATTTGATATACCTGGAAGTAGTGTATCTGCAATTAGATCCAAGTATATATTTCATAAAAGATGTTGTAACTAAAATAGAAGATGAGGAAAATTAAAGAGTTGTGTTTTTGTGATTGTATTTCTTTGTAACATTCAAAAGTAAGTTATTTAAAATAACATGTCTAAGTATTGTATGTGTTTCTTTTGTTCTTGTTTTACTTTCCATGACATATTTTGAAAAATATGATTGATTTGAATAGGAGTCTTATTTGAGGCAATCAAATGCTCTAATATACTAAATGCTTGTATCAGTAAAGATTTAAAAGAGTGGGAAAATACTATAGTGGGTACTTTTAAATGTAGTAAACATGTTATTGATAAATTTAGATGTGGACCATTAGAAGAATTGGAACAAGAAAAGATGCATGCGTAATATATTTATTTGTTGTTGTAAATATAGCACATACAAATATAGTATTTGTATTCTAAGCGCAAAATATTTTTTTTCTTTGTGGTAAATAGTAATAGAAAATTAAATTTATCCTTGTAGGGGATACAAAACTTTATATATATATAGCACTCTAGTACAAGCTTTAAAACTTTGATATTTAACTGTGCATTATGAGATCCATGTCCCAATTTTATGCAAGCCTTAGGGCTGTAAGGACAATTCTTTGTCTTTCTTCACCCCAAAAAGGATACATTTTGATGGTAAGTTCAAAGAGAAATTCACAATTTATAATATTGTCCAAAATGTACATTGTAGCATCAGGCTCTGCTAGTAGGAGTTGGAAATCTTCTGCAGCTACTCCCAACAAATCAATGGAGGATCCTTCAAATGGAGTTACCTTTAGTAATTATCCTGTAGCATCTTGCAAGTCCATCTTGAGCATGTAGTTGTAGGCACAATTAGAGAGCTCAACAGAACATTTGGGGCACCGAAATTTGTTTGTTGAGCAGCGAACAATTTTTTTCTTACATTTCTTGTTGTCCACTACTAGTGGGCACAAAAGGTAGTAGAACTTGTCCAAATGCAATTTAGTGATTTTTTCTTTTACACAAATAGGTTGTGCGTTGGATAATTCTTTGTTGACAATAGTAGAGATATATTTTGGATCAACAAATTTGGGTGCGTAGCTCTGGCCTTTTGACAAGGATGTAGAAGGTTGGTCATTCCCTACATTGTATACCATATTTTTAATGCAAATGCTTCAGGAAAAGTAGGATTGATTATAATAGAGGTTGAAAATTTTCTATCAAATTTTTTTCCATTCCATGATATTCGATGTGCAGATTTGATCAAAATGATTACTGGGCTTTCTTGGGAAAACATATCAAAGATTTTTTTTTCCTTCTATTTCACAGTGGTGACCCCATAGTGTAATATCTATGGAACAATTTGAAATGTCTTTTATTGTTGTTGTGCATTTCTTAGTGTCAGTTCCATTTTTTTGTGTATGGTTGATGGAGGAGTTATAGATACAAGTATCCCTATGACATCTGCTAGTGAGTCGATGGGAAATGTATCTAGCAAATCTATGCTCTTAAAATAGAAGCAATGCTTGGGTATGGTAGAGTCTGGACATGTGGAAGGAGTTATGATTGATGAGCTTAATAGGAATAATTTGTATGGGTTTTTCGAGCTACTATATTTTGTGTCTGCAACTTTAATGTGGCCACCATAAATCTTGTATAGAGATCCAGGGTTGACAACATTGTAGACCTCATCTACGAGCTCATTAAAACAAGTTACATGGATTCCATATGTGTCTTTATCTATGAATTCAATACCAAATACTTTTCCTTCATGAGTAGCATTTTTGTATTCATGGATTGGTGTTTTTCATAATGCTCAACCCTCAATGGACCAATGCCTATGATATGGAGTCAATGATTTAATAGGGAGTGGTTCAAAAGGAGCCAGATTTTGTACAAAATACTCTGTAGCTAAAGAAGAACCTGAGCCTTGGTCAGAGGGTGAAGGTTGAAGGTAGTCAGTAACTTGAAGGAGTGGAATTAGGCTTCCAACTATAGGTGCATTGTTAAAGAAGATTTCAAAGTTTTCGATTAAGAGTGCCCTATATAGAACAAAGAGTTACAATTTAGGAAGGAGTTTACTTTGGAAATCAAGAAATTTAAGAGGGTAGTTTTAAAGAAAGAGCTTATGTGAAGTTATGGAGCATCTTGCAAGAAAATTTCTTGAGGAAAATAATTGACCCTTTCACCAAAGCCTCTTCAATGAAAAGATCTTTGAATTTGTCTAGCAGTAGTGTAGACTGTGTGTGTTCACCATCTGAGAGTTCCAATCAGTATTTGGAAGATGTTGAATATTTTTTTTGTATAGTATGTATACTTGTAAGTATAGATATGTAATAGGCGTGCCTACAATAATCTTATTTATTTCTCCTATTGATAAATTCACCATCGTGAACTATACTGTAGAAGGAAACAAGTAGCCTGCAAGTGTGGGTAAAGTGATTGGTTAGGTGGTCAAAGCCTTAGCATTAGAAAAATGTGGATTAATTTTAGGCGAATTAGTTTGAGAAGCTTATGATCATATAGATTTATATTTAAAAAAAACACGTTGTTAATTAAGTTGTTTATCTATCCTTCATGTCCGCAGGTTATTAAAACATGTGTTTGATTAAGTACATTAGTTTTGTTTTGTTTACAAGTGCATTGTATATCATTATCTCTCTATAAACAAGCTAATTGAATAATAAACAAACTGTGGAAAAGTGAACCGATTCAAGTAAAACTTAATATAAATACATTGATTTATTTATTTGTTGTAATTAAAAGTACATTCACTTCTATAGATAGGTGACATAGTGCTGAAATTGAAGCTTTTATATGTACAATAGATTTGCTACATAAACGGGTGTTCTTGAACAACTTAGCGGAAGGTAAGATAGATGATCACTTTGTGTTCAAATACGTCTCATATGCCTCAACTATAGAGGATGTTGCACCACCTATGTAATATCGATCATAGTATATTTCTTTCATGAAGGTGCAGAGGTTCTCCAACTCGGTACTACTTTCTTGAAGTGTATTGATGTCTTTTTCTTTGACAAGTGGAAATTGGGATTCAACTTTGAAGTTATGCACAATATCATGAAAATTGGTTGACAAAATCATAGATAGAGATTGGACATTGGTTCTGAGACTTTTTGGCTGATTGACTGAGCAACATGTTTCTTGTAGTATGTTGGCTACTACAATTGGAGTTGAGGGGCTCTTGACATTGTTTTTTGTGTCTCCACTAATGACTTCAACGATTTAGTGATTATTTATGTTTGTTTTCTTTTCCTGAGAGAAATGAATGTAAATATGGTATAAGTACTAAGTCTATGAATAATCTTGGTGGCTAAACATTTTTCCTTACATCTAAAAGTGTTTTAAATAACTATATTAAACAAGAATATAAATTTGATTTTAATTTGTAGCAAGAATAATACGTGATAAAACTCTTAGATTTTATTTTTATATTTAAGAAATAATTATAATGATTGTTTTATTAGTCATTCTCAAACCAACATGTTAGGTTTAGGTTAAAAATAGCTCGTATTTTATGTTTAAAAGCTAAGATAATCTATGTTGTATTGCCATTAAGATTAATCTTATGACCATAACCTAAGTTGTAAATAACCCTTACTATAATCATGACTTAAATTTCAATGATATTTCTAACCCTAACCATATTAGAAACACTTACTTTAGGGAAAAAATAATCTCATTCCTATATGTACCCTCAATTGTAAAATTTATTTTTCACACTTTCGAAACCCATTTCCTAAAATGTAAATCCTTGAAAATAGTTAGGGCTAGGGTTTAATAATAAAAAGATAAAAAAAAATAAACATTAAAATTCAAAAATAAAATAAAATAAAATAAAATGCAAAGTAAAATATATCAAAATATAGAAATGTTTATTTATTTTTTAACAAATAAATAATGAATTTATTAATTCAATGAATAATTCTTGTCTTATAATTTGATAACAGTTCTAATTCTTGGGCTTGGAATCGTAATAAATAGTTTTCTCAATATCATTATAAAAAAATTTAATCATTTATCAGGAGAGGATTATGCCTACATAAGTTGATTTAATTTAAAGGGGAAATTACAATCTTCCCATGAGATAACAAGCTTATGCAAACATTTCAATGATATATTTGTTACAACCTCACATGTTCTTGATTAATAATGCAATAATATATAATGGTTGTAAAATATAATTAAAAATTTACAATACCATACCATAATTTAGCCATCTTTATCTCTACTATACCATAATTTACGTAGTAGGAATGTTAGTCCAATCAGACCTCTAAATAAGTTGGCTAAGCCCAATTGAGTAACCAACCACCAACTAATTCCTATTAATTAAATGTAGCATATAACAATCTTAGTCCTCGGAGTTACAGAGAATGAGAATTATGTTTGTTTTTTTGGCTGGTTGAAACTTTAAAGGATGAATTTTTGAATCATTGTTGGAGCAACATCTTTCTTGAGGGGTTAAAGATGCACAGAGATAGCAGCATTAAGAAAACTAAGATATAAAAGCCTTGAGGGCAACATCATAAATGACAGTATTCACAATCAAGAGTAAAAGACAACAAAAGGAAATAAATGGGTTTGTAGAAATTAACTGGGAAAGAGGTGTTCAAAAGACAGATTATCCATGGAAAGAATCATATAAACTCAACTAGCATTGCTACAAGAAGAAGGGATGGTTTAGGATCTCCAAATCAGAAAAAATAATTGCAGAAGAATGACAAAAATGCCTAAAAATAAGGCTTATCACTCAAATAGCAAGGCTAATTAGTTTGATACCCATTAGTTCAGCTGAGTTGAGGACATCAAATTCACAACTTAAGTGCAAGATTTGGTGTAGAAGTCTTCAGTGCAACATCATAAGATAGCAAGATTAAGAAAACTAAGATGTAGAAGTCTTCAGTGTAACATCATAAATGGCAGTATTCACAATCAATAGCAAAAGGTGACTTCATAAGAAAACTGGCAGGTATGAAAAATGGAAAGAGAGAGAATAAACATGCGTAGGGTAGACGCTAAACGTCAAAGCAAGAAAAAAGTAAAATATTAGTTGTGGCAGGTTTTTATTGGATTGTGGAGAGGCGTTACAATTTTCAATACAAGAGAACGCATTATGGCAAAGTTGATGGATTATCATGTAACAAATAGGTATCGTTGCATGTAGAGATGACATGTGTACTATCTATTATTGCATGAATATGTTTACGATAATTCACTACCATGAATTCTCACAGGCACTTTCACTTACTGAAGAAATTTGAGAAGATAATCAATTTATTGGAAGAGCTCTTAGAACTTTTTTTTTTCTCTCCAAGCTCTGGGTAGAAATCCATGGGCTTTATTAGATTGGACTGAACCCAATGACTAGAATAATATTAGAACTATCAAAAAGTGCAGCAGATACAAGTACAACGAGGCCTACACCCAAGTTGTGACCCATTATCAGAAGTGGGTATCTTGTGAAGTTGAGGGCTTGAGAAAAGTAGTCCAGAGTGGAGTATGTAAAGATGGAGTATTTGGGTAGAAGGGAATTAAAGTCCACGCCATCCCAAAGGAGCATGCCTGCATAAAGGTCTGCAAGGCCATCTAGTGCGTCTGTGATTTGGGTGCCCCAGAATGTAATCATAATTTTATTGGATGTTTGTTGGTAGGCCAAAGCATGGACTCTGCCCTATGATGGAGCTATCAGAGGCACCAGAGAGGAAGGGGTCCATGCTGGGATTTGTATAGTTTTGGGGTATCTGTAGGCATTGACAACCATTAGGATTAATGGGTAGATCGAATCCTTAAATTTGGATCCATTCATGCCTTTCAAACTGCAGATCCAATCCCATCCCTCGCCGCTTGCATTTTTAGTTGTTAAACACAGCAGTAGCAGCAGGCCTATTTGCACCCACTTCATTTTCCTTGTGCTTCTAATTACAGATTGAAACATTGTGTATATTTATAAGATGTTGGTTGGTCCTGTTAATTTAGAGAGTTTTTTGGGGTTTGCTCATAGGTACACCGTTACTAACCAGGCAAGGAAAGTCAATTCAATAAATAATATTACTAGGCTATGCTCCCATAATAAATTTTATTTTCTCTTCTCAAGATCCAATTCAATGCAGATATACCTATTTTATTGAAAAAAAATGAAACAAATTCCTAGCTCAAGAGCAATATCAGGGATTAATATATTTGTACAAGGTTCAATTCTTACCTCTACTATTTTTGACTTACTTGAATGACATTTGGCCCACTATAAAAGAGGGCATTGGAGACAATAGCCATGACAACAGGTATTTCTCCCTTTTGGTTTGTTAGCAATGGAGGTTCATAATACTTTGTTTGAGTGCAAGATTGACATTAACATTGGAAAGGACAAAATTACTTCCAGAAAGGTTAGATGGGTAGAAGCAATGAGAAATATTTCAAAATAAATGAATGATTTTTGGATTAAAATTAAAATAAATGTGTCGAATCTAGGCAAAGATGATCCAAGAAGAGTTATACATGCAATCAAATTGATCTTCAACATATCTTCAATGGAATAGGAGACAACGTCATTTGGGCTATCATGACAGTAGTAGTGGTTTTTGAGTTCACTGCAGGTGTTGTACTTTACAAAATGTTGGGATCTAATCTATATATCTATATTTAATAATGATATAATATTTCTGAATTTTTACTATAAAGATTTTTTTGATACCTATATACCAGGTGCCAGGTTATTCAAAGGTCTGAGTAGAGCAATGGGAACTGCGCTGGGAGGTTCTCTTAGTGTATCAATTTATTATTTGGCTGAGAAAGCTGGGCCATCAGGCCAGGCTATATATATTGTTGTTTCAATTCTTATTCTGGGTAACTATCATTTAATTTATCTATCCTTGGAATGTGAGCGAGTATTTTTAACACTGGTTTACTGTTTATAAATACAAATATTTATTGTTGAAAGCTATTTTATACAAAATCATAAAAATAGGGAAAGCATGGATCAAAATTACTACGGTGATAATCACAAACAATCCATGCAAAGAGGGTTCCAAAACTACTTCAGAACATAAAGAAATTAAATTATAGAGGGAGGTTTCAAGCAGAGGTAGGTAGGATAATTATTTTCACCTAGAAATAAAATGTTTTTACAAAAATTATGAACTGGGTGAAATTGGAAGTAAAATCATATGGAATGATATGCAGGTAAATGTGTATCAATCAGTTGATTTTGGGTAAATATGCAGTGAAACTGACAAAATGATTAAGTGAAAAAGTGAAAACAAAATAAGCGAGTGTTTTTACATTCAAATCAAAATGTAAATGCAGAAAAATTTTCTTTTTTGTCAGGTGAAAGAATTTACCAAATGTAAAAGTTAATGAGATGATGAGTATTAATAGTTGGGTTTAATATTTTTTATATTTTTATGTTGTGGCCACCAAAAATTTAATATTTTCCCATGGTTAATGTAACAACATCTTGGTTCTATGAGGGATTCTAACAATTCAAACTGATAGTGAAGATAACCCATAAATGATGCAAAGAAAATTAGGTTGTGAATAAAATGTGATATGCTAAAAAACCAACAGAAATCCTAACCATAAGAAATATAAATGAAAAAAATCAACAGTCTACATCAGTTTTATGTTTTGCATCTTTATAAGATAAACTAATCCATTTCATTTTTATTGTAATAACCGTGACTAAATTTATGTTCATATTTTTTGGTAACTCAAAGTTAATGAATTTCTAAAAGGCACGGTAATCATTTCTATGAATTTAAAATTATCCTAAATACTCACCTCTATAATGTGCACACTGTGCAAATCCTTGAAAGAGATTCAGTCCACACATATCCTTGGAAGAGATCCAGTCCCCCAACTTCAAGATTTTCTAACTTCTATGCAAAAAGAGCTGTGAAACAAGGATTGTGCGGAAAGATCTTTTTATAGACTGTGAAGGCAGTTAACATGATGAGGAGGTAGGGTAATTTTAAGGTGGCCAATAGAATGAGGACGTAGTTGTGTAGTATTAAAGTTCATTCACCATCCTTCTTTAAAGCATTAAAGACCTGCGTACAATCCAATTTGGAACTGCCGAACAACGCTTAGGTTTTGCATTAAATGGTAGAGGTCATTCAGATAGCTAATATTATGTAGCATTGATTACTATTTTCTTCATGAAGGCTCTAGACAATCCACCTGCTACTCCACGTGGAGAAAGGCATCGACAGCCCGGAAGTATTCAATGGCATCACTCCCCTTTTCAAGGGTGACCAATCGTAGATCTCCAAATTCAGGTCGGGGCTTTCCAAGAGGGAAACGCCTATGGTGTAATTATCATTAGGAAATAAATAATATTGATTTTTAAAATTTTTTATGAGACTAATCTTTTGTAATCATTATTGCTGCAAAGTTCAATATAAATGTTTATCGGTTTAAATAATTTTAAATTTATTGTATTTACATATTTAATTTCATAGATTTAGTTGATAAATGTAATCAAATATAATTATATATAAATTGATTAAGAGTTATGAGTATGTACGAGTGAGATTTGTACATTTTTATTTATTTTTGTGTTTGTTTCAAAGTGATAGCTTAATATATGTTTATAGTAGCAAATATCACAATACTTCATAAAGCTAGGTTCATTCCCTTAGTCTTTCATATACATATGAATAAGTGCATACCTCTATATGCTTAATCTTACTCTAGTCATCACATTCTTTACTTATTACCAGCATTTACTTCTTATTATTTACATGAAAAAAAACCATCCCACTTTGACTTGACGAATCCTGTCATGAGTAATGTACTATACAACTTATGTAAGTTGTTATATTTACTGTATAAGTGATGAGTGTGCAAGTATCTTCAAATAGAAAAAGATACATTAGAGATCTTATTATAATTCTATGACACATATGTTGGATGATATCAATTTTTGGTTCTAATCATGTTGTTGATACTCATGTTTTGTCACTGATGTCAACATATATTTCTGTGAAAGAAGACAGACTAGTTACTTGACTGGAAGGCGTGTACGGACACTGTACAGATGAAACAGAACAAGCAAAGTTGGATTTAAGCAGAAGACTAAGTTTTGACCTTACATCTAAGGCTGCTTGACTTTATGTTTCATATCATGGATGTTACAGCTATTTTAGTAAAGACTCTTTTTATGGACTATGACTGTGATTTTGGACAGAGAAGGTCTCTATGTTTCGGGCATATCTTGCTGAGGAAGATGTTTCAAAACTTGTGAGCTTACTGATGGTGAAATGGGTTGAGTTAAATTTTTGTTTGGGTACTGATGATGTCAGTTGTGGTGTGTGTTCTGGAGAAGACTTATTTCCTGGCCGACTTTAGACTTGTAACATGTGGAAATTAATATTGAGCATGGATTGTGGATCTGGAAGTATTTGTAATGAATTGTAAATATTGTATACTTGTTATAGGTATTGTGTGTATCTTAGCAAGGTCTTATGTAATTATTTGTATGATGGGAAGCCTTAATTGGCCGACCTAGTTAATTGTGTATTAAGATAGCTTAACTTGCCGACCTAATGGGTTATTATAAGAGGGTATATATGAGTGATCTTTTCATTTGTGAAAAGTGTGGCAAAGAAAGAAAAGAGAAGAGATTTGTGGAGCTATGAAGCTTGACTATTGGATAGAGAGCAGAGTTGGTACTTCATTGGAACTGACCAAGCAAAGATAGTTGCTATCAGACAGTTCCCTAGATTGTGTATTTTCTGTATACACTTGACGCGGATTGTGAATCCTTGAGGGTGGCTTTAACCTTCTTTGGGCAGTGAGCCTACTGCTTTCATCGACTCCTAATAGGGTCTGTCTCCTAACAGGAACTGTGTACTGTAATGTAATAACAAGCTCCTAATAGGGATAATATCTTTTAACAGGGATACTATACTCTCAGTACATTATTTTGTGGGTGTTAATTCCCACCGGGGTTTTACCTTTAATAGAGTTTCCTCGACAACAAACATTGTGTTTTGGTGTTGGCAATTACTGTGTTATTTACTTTTGATGTTGTGGTTCATAAAGTTTAAAGTTTAATAATCTATTGCACAACTGATTCACCCCCCCTCTCAGTTGTCTTGTGGACTGTTATTCCTAACAATTGGTATCAGAGCTACTGGTCCTCAAAGAGAAAGTTTAACAGCTTGAGGTGATCCTGAAGATGACTTACTACAGGAAGGATAGTCTAAAGTTTGATCCTGAAAACTTTGACAATTGGAAGAACAAGATGAAAACATGTTTTCTATGTCTGGGAATTGAGTACTAAATGATCACAAAGAAGAATGTAGCAATAGCGAATGAAGATGAGCTGGACAAGGCTACTGAAGATGAAAAGAAACTATTTTCCTACAATATGGTTGCAAGGGAATCTCTGATCAGTGCCCTATCTCAAGGAAAATTCACTAAAGTGAAGAACTTAGACTCTGCACATGACATCTCGACAAGACTGGAAGCATTGTATGTTGGAGACAAATTTACAAAACAAGTGAAGTTGCAGAACTGGAAAACAAAGATGGAATCACTGAAGATGAGAGAGTATGAGAATGTCAGAGCATATGCATAGAGAATTACTGAGGTAGTTACTGGTATTAGGAACTTTGGAGGTACTTACAACAAGGAAGAAGTAATTGCAAAGATTCTTAGATCTTTGACACCTACATATAGAACCAATGTACAGGCTATAGAGGAAATCATACCTTTGACATTGAACTTCACTAGAGAGATGTTGATTGGCAAGCTTACTACATTCGAGGCCACAGAATTAGGAGACACTTTACCTAGGGTAGAGTCATCCTTCAAGGCAACTGTGCACAAGAACAAGGAGACCTTATCTAGAAATACAAGCAGTAGTGATGTAAGAGAAGAACTTGGAGCTTATGCTAATGAATGGGAAAAAATACAAGAAGAAGAAAGAAAGCTAGATGAAGTTGTGGCATTGATTTCTAGAAGATAAAAGAGAGGTAAGGGTAAATTTGAACGAAAATTACCTTTGAAATTTTTTTCATGTAATAAGATTGGTCATTTTGCATCTAGATGTCCTACAAGAATACCAAAGCACAAACCTAAGTTTTTCAAGTCTAAGTTCTCAAAAGATAAGGAATGTTATTATGCTACTGAGGGAATATTTGATGATGAGGATGATAACTTTGATGAGATTGGATTCATTGCTATCAAAGATGATACACCTATGCATGAGGAAAAAGCCCTAGTATCCCGAGTTGAAAATAAATCTGAATGGGTTATAGATAGTGGATGTTCACACCATATGACTGGAGATAGGAATAAGTTTGTGACTTTGAAGAAACATGATGGTGGTGTTGTCAGTTTGGTGACAATACTCCTAAACTTATTATTGGATTTGGATTTTTTTCTTTGGATGGAAAGACTAACACTAACAATGTATTACTTGTTGATGGACTTAAACATAACTTGTTGAGTGTTGGACAACTAGTGGACAAGGGTTATCAGATGAATTTCATTAATGGGAAATGTTCTATCAAGAGTAAGACAGGAGACTTGATAGCATCTGGTTCTAAATCTAGAGGTAATGTATTTGAACGTAACACATCTGAAGCTACTTGTTTTATTGCTAAAGTTGATGATAGTTGGTTATGGCATAGAATATTTTGTCATGTTAATTTTGATAACATTGTGAAGGCAAGTATGACAAAATCAGTAAGATATCTACCTAGAATTGTGAAGCCATCTAACACTATGTATAGAGAATGTGTCACGAGGAAACAAACTAGAAGCACTTTCAAGAGCAAGGCCTATTCTGTAAAAGGAAAGTTGGCTTTGGTGCATACAGATCTGTGTGGTCCTACAAGAACAAGATCATACTATGGTGAAAGGTATTTTATACTTTTTGTTGATGACTTTTCTAGAATGATGTGGGTTACATATCTAAGAGAGAAATCAGAGGCATTTGAAAAATTCAAGATATTCAAGGCAAAAGTTGAGAATGAATCTAGTTTAAAGATGAAATGTTTGAGATTAGACAAAGGAGGAGAGTTTACTTTAGAACTATTCAATACATACTATGAAAAGAATGGAATACACAGACAGACTTCAGCCCCTAGAACTCCACAACAGAATGGGATAGAAGAGAGAAGAAATAGAACTATATTAGATGCTGCAAGGACTATGTTGCTAGAAGGAAATGTATCACATGTTCACTAGAGAGAAGTAGTTGGGACTGCTGTGTACGCACTAAACATAATTCAAATTAGAGAAGGTACAAGTAAGACTCCTTATGAATTATGGTTTGATCATACACCTACTGTGAAATACTTTAGAATATCTAGAAGTAAATGTTATATCAAAAGAGATGATGCGATTGGAAAATTTGATGCTAGAAGTGATGAAGGAATATTTCTTGGTTGTTCTACTAAAATCAAAGCATACAAATGTTTTAATCTGAGATTAAGAAAGTTGATTGAAAGCACCAATGTGAAGATAGATGAAAAGTTCCAAATTCAGGAAAGAATGTATGACTGTGATCGGATTACAAAAACAAAAAAAGTTACTACAGAACCTGAAGAACCTTTGATGATTGAGAATGAACCTCTGATGATTGAAAATGAAGGTGAAGATGAATAGATTGAAGATACTAAGCCACAGAAGACACCAAGGTATGTTAAGAAGAACCATCCTGAAGATCAGATTATTGGTGATACAGGTAAAGGTATAATGACTAGATCTAAGGCTAGAGAAGAGATTTGTTTGATTTCTCAAGTTAAACCAAATACTACTGATGAAGCGTGTAGAGATGAATCTTGGACTAAAGCTATGGAAGAAGAACTTGAGCAGATTAAGAAGAACAATGCTTGGGAATTGGTTCCAAGACCTAAGAACAAAAATGTGATTGGAACTAAATGGGTTTTTAGAAACAAGATGAATGAGAAAGGTACAGTGGTAAGAAACAAAGCTAGATTGGTTTGTAAAGGCTACTCACAACAAGAAGGTATAGACTATGAGGAGACATTTTCTCTTGTTGCTAGATTGGAAGCTGTGAAACTATATTTCTTTCTTATGCTATACATAAAGACTTTAAAGTCTATCAGATGGATGTGAAGTCAAAATTCTTGAATGGCAATCTAGAGGAAGAGGTATACATTGAGAAACCTGACGGTTTTCCTTTGACAGATGATGAAAACATGCTTTGCATATTAAAGAAGGCATTGTATAGACTAAAACAAGCACCAAGGGCATGGTATGCAAGACTAGACAAATATCTACTTCGTCTTGGTTTCAGAAAAGGTAATGCAAATAGTAATTTTTATTTAAGAACTGATGAAGATAGAATCTTGATTGTAGAAGTTTTTGTTGATGATGTATAGTCAGAAAATGGAAGCACTTCCATTGTAGACTGGTTTAGCCTTCCAAGTAAGTGGTTTTGGGGTCATGTCAATCACCTTGGATGGGCTCTTGATTTAGACCTAGTTTTCCCCTATTCTGCCCCTTCTTCCACTTCTTTCCACACTTATTTTTGCATCCTGGACTACAGATCTGAGATCTTTGACCTCAGGGTCAAGGTCAACATTTTGGGTCTATGTCAACCTCAACCCTGACCTAGGTCAAGGTTGACCTCAACTATGACCTAGGTCAAGGTTGACCTTGACCTTGACCCAGGGTTCAAATCTCAAGGTCCCACAATTTTCGGATGTCAGTCTTTGCAAAAGTTAATTCCCGCTTCTGGGTCAGCTGTTTCAGGTTTCGAAGTAATCACTCTTAAATTATATTTAATATAGGTCCTCTCCTAAGGGTAAAGGCTTTAATGGGAATTTAATTATCCTATGTCAGCCTCCTTAGAAGATTGTGCTCTAGTTAAATATAAAAGGGAGCTTTCTCCTCTCATTTTCTCTAAGTCTTCTAATCGTGATCAAGCATTCTCAAACTATCATCAAGTGCAATTCCAGCAAGCTAAGGAGAAATAATTCATCCATCCTCAATAATTCTAGCATCCATTTTCATGAAGGAGATCCATTGGAGGCCATTGAAGGATTCAAGCTACATAGTGCCCTTTTGGTGATCTCTCCATCCACCTTATTCCAAGCCTCTTCCAAATCAAGAACCCATTCAAGACTTGGTGTTGGAGATCTACAAGAAATTGATTGAATACATACTACATCCTACATTCTAGATCCATTGGTGCATACATACTTGTGGATTCAACGATTTGAATCCTCCATAAGGAATTTTACAAGCAAGGTGAATTTATGCATTTACTTGGTTTACTTTTTCCATTTCAATTATATATATTTAAGGTTAATTCCAAAACCAAGGTTTGACTAAGGCAAACCCCTCCCCTCCCAAAAAAAAACCTGTTTTTCTTGTAGGTACAGGTTCAGGACTGTAGATTTATACTCAGATCTGGATACCCTTTTCGGCAAACTTTCGAGATCCACGAACAGATTTTCTGTTAGACTTGTGTAGGTCAAGGTCGACATTATTGGGTCAAGGTGACATTTGTGGGTCAAGGTCAACCTTTTCAATAAGATGGAGTCAGATCGGAAAAATATTTCTGCGCTTTGTTTGTCTCTGCGTTCTGGTTCCGGATCATACTTCATTTTTTCTAGAAATAGAGTACAAACCCCAGAAAATAACATTCTTTGATCTGCAATATTTCAAGGTTAGTATAATTCTCCTATCCATTTCAATTCAAATCCTTAATCATTCTAAATCTATCACACATTCCTTTCCATAAAACAGGGAATTTAAGACTTTCCCCTTTGCTCTCATTTCCAAATGATTGATTCATTTATGCATTGATCCTTTTCGGGTTGATCAATTTGGATCTTTCCTTTGTGCATCTTGCGATGAAAGAGGAATATCTTATCTTTCCCCCACTTATTTCAAAAGTTACATTTCTTATGTTACATTTTGGTAAACCCACGATAGATAACGCTTTCTTTTTGGTGTTAGATTTCCATCTTATGTTAGATCTTACATGCATTTAAAAGTAGATTTCTTTTATGCTCTTGCATTTATATATCAAAAATTAAAAATCAAAAATTGCTTTAAATATACAAAAACATTTACATTTTTCATGCTTATAGATTTCATTTGAATGCATTTGGATGTATTTAAATCTATTTTCTATGCATTTCTTTATTCATTATCATGTTGCACAAGTTGTTTCAAGTGTTTTCCAAACATCCTTCTATAACTTTTGGGATTAAACAACATCCTCCTGTTACCTTACCATTGCATGATGTTACATCTAGAAAGACTTTATTTAGTACATGTGATGTTACTTTATCCTCTCTTGTATTACCTTGTACGGTTATATTAGAGAAAGAAGATGAATTTAATCTTTCTCTCCATCATATTTCTCTTTATGGAGATGAGTTGAAAATTGATGTTAATTATTCTCCTAATAAATGTCTTTCCTATGAGACTACTTTAGAATATAATCCTCCTATTTGGGATGAACCTATGGATTTGGATGTTGGTTACTCTCTTCCTCATGAATCCATTGTGGATGATCCTCCTATTTGGGATAAACCCTCAGATAAAGACATTGATTTATCCCCTCCTTGTGAAGATGCTTTGATACAATAGGGTGATTTATTAATAGATGACATATTCATACATAATGGTGACTCTTTTTTCTAAAACACACTCCTCTTGTGAAGACATTTTAGAGAAAGAAGAAAACATTATAGATGATTTACCTCCATTTGGTATTCCTTCTAGTGATGGGGAATTAGCAGAGAATGATATGAATTCCATTAATGCTCTCCCTCTTAATGATGATCTTATGGAGAATCAAGCTTCATACATAATGGTGACTCTTTTTTCTAAAACACACTCCTCTTGTGAAGAAATTTTAGAGAAAGAAGAAAACATTATAGATGCTTTACCTCCATTTGGGATTCCTTCTAGTGATGAGGCATTAGCGGAGAATGATATGAATTCCATTAATGCTCTCCCTCTTAATGATGATCTTAATAGATGCTTTACCTCATCTCCTCCTAGAATGTCTTATTTTCTTCCTTCTTGTGAATCTATTTGTAGTGCTGAGATAACTAACATGGTTTATCCAAAACCCTTGTTGACTATCAAAGGTTGTCCTTGCATTACTATCAAAGGTAAACCTATGGAATCTTTAGAATCTTTCAATGATTAAGATTTGATAGCTCACACCTATCATACAAGGAATAACCCTCAACTTAATCTGGTGGTTCCTACTTCTTTACCACCTTCTCAACCCATTCTTCCTCCTCCACCCCATCTTCCTAACATGGAGTATGATATGATAAACCAATTGCACAATACCCCTACCAAGATTTCTTTATGGGAGCTTATTCAAACTTCACCTACCTACCATGAAGCCTTGCAAAAAGCTTTAGCAACTCTTTCCTCTCCACCTACTAATCAAGAGAACATCAATGCATGCATGTTACCCCGGGTCCTCCTGACATTGAATTTAATCAAAAGGATTTACCTTCTAAAGAAGTTCAGAAGCAATATGATGCCCTTATGGTTGTTTTTACTATCAATAAGAGTATCATTCATAGGACCTTGATAGATAATGGATCTAGGCTTAATATTTGTAGTATGGACATGCTCAAATCAATTAAGGTCGATCTTTCAACTATTCAACCTGATAATAATCCTATACATGGCTTTGATAACATTGATAAGAACACTTCAGGCATCATTACCTTACCTATTAAAGTAGGTCTGGTCATCCCGAATACTCCTTTTCATGTTATGCCTGGACCTCTTAATTATAACCTTCTTTTGAGTCGACCTTGGCTACATGAGATGCATGTTGTTCCTTCCACCCTTAACCGTAAAGTCAAGTTTATTCACAACAACATGGTGTATACACTTCATGCAGATGATGCACCAAATCCTTGTTTGAATATTCAAACCCACAATACTCCTATTCCTAATAGTAATATTTCTTCCTCTAATGCTCTTCCTGGAGATGATTGGGGAACCTTGGATTTTAATCCTACCTTTATTGGAGAATATAAGGTTTCTAATCTTGATTTTATGAAGCCACAAAGAGAGTTTGAACAACAAGTCTTTGCTTCTACTTATCATTACCTTCGTAATCATTTTGTCGCTACTTCTACCCACTATGAATCTATCAAACCTACCAGTAATGACACAATAACTATTGAAGTTCCATTGACTCCTTATAATATGGGTTCTTGTTATGGTCTTGGTTATCATTTATTGGTTAAACAAGGATTCCATGGTCAAGGATGTGGTAAGCATAAACAGGGAATTCAAATGCCCTTACAGAATGGGGGGCATGAGAATTCTTATGGATTGGGATTTAACCCTCAACAACACATCAATAACAAAATCTCAAATAACACTTCAAAACATGATAAACCTATGAAGGAATTTGACTAAGAAGTTCTTTTGCCTAAACTCCTTCATGCTAAGATGATTGCTAGACCTAAACGCAAAAAGAAATGTAGTCCACACTTGAAGACTCTTCCTTTTTATTTGTATCATAGATTTCATGATCACTCTACTAATGAATGTCATGATTTACATTATAATATTAGGCAGCTCATTGATAGTAAAGTTATTTATATATCATGTGGCAATGAGTTGTATTTCAATCCTATTTTCTCTAAATAACATTTATGTTCCTATTATCGACCTCCATATTATGTAAACAATGTTAGCCTAATGTTTGGGGGCTTTTTGTCTTGCATATTATTGTGAGTGATATAATAGGTCCCCTTTCATCCTTGTTCCCATGCTTGGGGGGCAAAGATGACATCTCCTTCTTTTCTATCTTTCTGGGATTCACTTTTCCCTTGGTTAAGCAGTATCTATCTATTATGTGATATCCAATCATACATGAAAATTTTGGTTTTCATTGAGAATCTATGTCCTTGATCATAACCTAATTCTTTTTTAGACATTGGGTTTCCATGGTTGATAAATCTCTCACCTTGGAAACTGAATACTGTGCTATCCCTCACAAGGGTTACTTTTTCACTTAGTGCATGATATCTCTTTGCATTTGTCCCTTCCATGGCCTCATAGGAGTTGTGACCTTCTTGGCTTGGACTGGGTGTTATCTATGGATATTCTCTTGATGTTGAAGAAGGATTTATCCTTGTTCTTTTCTTTCCTTAACATGTCAAAATAGTATGTGCTTTGCCATCTTAAGGAGGGGGGCATATACACGGCCTCCCTCATTTTATATTATGCATTTTTGTTCTAACATTTTGTTTTACAGCATGCTAAATCCTCTGAGGGTAACGCACATAAGTTGCTAAATCCTGAAGAGATGCGCATTCAATTACAATTCAATATGCTAAATCCTCAGAAGGTAACACACATAAGTTGTTAAATCCTGAAGAGATACGCATTTTACAAATATATTCCATGGTGATATAAGAATATGGATCCATGGGTACTTCATAAAAGCTGTCAGAAGACGCACTACATACATTCATAAAGATGCCAGAAGGTGTACAAATTTATGGGGTGACTATCAAGTTCTTTCTTGGTGGGCCATCCTATCCTTTTTGTGGTTCACAGTGAGATACACACATCTTACTGGGTGAGCTAACCACTCCTCTCTCTCTCTCTCTCTCTCTCTCTCTCTCTCTCTCTCTCTCTCTCTCTCTCTCTCTCTCTCTCTCTCTTTGACCGGTGATGTCTCTCTTATCGTGATCTTAGGGTTGATAAAGACTTAAGTCCCTTGGGGGCTTGAGGATTTCTTTGTCCCTTTTTCTTCCAATAAGATTGTCCTGTCTCTATGTTCTCCTTTACCAAGAGTTTGTGTTGAGTCCATACTCTTGCTAAAGTGGGGTGCTAAATGTATAGTTAGAAAATGGAAGCACTTCCATTGTAGACTAGTTTATCCTTCTGAGTAAGTGGTTTGGGGTCATGTCAAGCACCTTGAATGGGTTCCTGATTTAGACCTGGCTTTCCCCTGTTCTTCCCCTTCTTCCACTTCTTTCCAACCTGATTTTTGCATCCTGGACTACAGACCTAAGATCTTTGACCTCAGGGTCAGGGTCGACCTTTTGGGTCTATGTCAACCTCAACCTGACCTAGGTCAAGGTTGACCTCAACCCTGACCTAGGTCAAGGTCAACCTCAACCTTGACCCAAGGTTCAAATCTCAGGGTCCCATAGTTTTCGGATGTCGGCCTTTGCAAAATTTAATTCCCGCTTCTGGGTCGACTGTTTCGGGTTCCGAAGAAATGACTCTTAAATTATATTTAAGGTAGGTCCTCTCCTAAGGGCAAAGGCTTTAATGGGAATTTAATTATCCTATGTCGGCCTCCTTAGAAGGTTGTGCCCTAGTTTCATATAAAAGGGAGCTTTCTCCTCTCATTTTCTCTAAGTCTTCTAATCGTGATCAAGCATTCTCAAACTATCATCAAGTGCAATTCCAGCAAGCTAAGGAGCAAGAATCAAGCAAGCATTCATCCATCCTCAAGCATTCTATCATCCATGAAGGAGATCCATTGGAGGCCACTGAAGGATTCAAGCTACATAGTGCCCTTTTGGTGATCTCTCCATCCACATTCTTCCAAGCCTCTTCCAAATCAAGAACCCATTCAAGACTTGGTGTTGGAGATCTACAAGCAATTGATTGAAGACATCCTAAATCCTACATTCTAGATCCATTGGTGCATACATACTTGAGGATTCAAGGATTCGAATCCTCCACAAGGAATTTTACAAGCAAGGTGAATTTATGCATTTACTTGGTTTAATTCTGCCATTTCAATTATATATATTTGAGGTTAGTTCCAAAACCAGGGTTTGACTAAGGAAAACCCCTCCCCCCCAACAAAAAAACCTCTTTTTCTTGTAGGTATAGGTTCGGGACTACGAATTTGGACTCAAATTTGGATACCCTTTTCAGATTAATTTCAGGATCTGCGAATAAATTTTCTGTCAGACCTGTGCAGGTCAAGGTCAACATTATTGGGTCAAGGTCGACATTTGTGGGTCAAGGTCAACCTTTTTCATAAGACGGAGTCGGATAGGAAAAATATTTTTGGGTTTTGTTCGTCTCTGCATTCCGGTTTCGGATCATACTTCAATTTCTCCAGAAAAAAAGTACAGATCCTAGAAAACAACATTCTTTGATCTGCAATATTTCAAGGTTAGTATATTTCTCCTATCCATTTCAATTCAAATATTTAATCATTCTAAATCTATCACACATTCCTTTCCATAAAATGGGGAATTTAAGACTTTCCTCTTTGATCTCATTTCCAAATGATTGATTCATTTGTGCATTGATCCTTTTCGGGTTGATCAATTTGGATCTTTTCTTTGTGCATCTTGTGATGAAAGAGGAATATCTTATCTTTCCCCCACTTATTTCAAATGTTACATTTCTTATGTTACAGATGATATCATTTTTGGAGGTAATGACAAAATGAGTAAGAAATTTGCTACTTATCCCTTGTAATTTGTACATTAAAATCTCTATCAAATTTTTCAAAATGTTCCTAGTGGGATTAATGTGAAAAATCTTCGCACTAGATTCTTTATATAGTCTTACACTTTTATAATAACTTCTCAAATAATTTCTTATCAAACCAATATTGTCTTCCGTGTAATTAATTTTTCTAGGCCAACATTATAACATCTTTTAAGTGCATCAAAATTTGTAAGAGTGCACCCAATTTAACCTAGTTTAGTATCCTTACTAAGTTTTTTTTTATTTCTCCTAATTTATTAGTATTGTTAGTATAACATTCTACATGTTCAAGGGATTAACATCTTCCCATAATGTTTCTTAATAAATTTAAGCAATAAATGTACAATTAATTAACATTTAATCATTTAGAATGATACACATGTAATAAATATTTGAAAATTAAATGAGGAGAGATAATATATTTAATTTTAAGAATAATGTTGATGTCATATCTAATTTGGAATGTTGATATTTAAAAAACTACCATATTTATATCTTATAATTATAATTTATGTAGAAGACATCTAAAATATCAAATCATGAAAATTATGAATCAATATCCAAACATAATATTCTAAACCTTGAATCAATTACAAACATAAATTAGTTTTGATCAATGAACAATAATAAAAAAATCAGTCAAATTATTGTAATAAACTTAAACAATATAAATGTCATTAAAAATAAAATGTTTACAAATGAACCAAATTGTCATGACATAAAAAAAAGTGTACAACATAATTTAACGAATAGGCCATTAGTTTGAACCTTTGTTTTTGAAAAAAATGTCTAATGCTGAAAAATTATCTCATGCAGCCAAAAATTTGTCCAATTCTGGTGGTAAGAATTGGACAAGTTGTTAGACTCGGGAGATTGCGATGATTGTGTAGTTTTTTTCCTAGAATGTTGTCTACTAGGTGAATTTTTTCTCACGATGATGTGAATTTGTTTTTGATTAAGTAAAACAGGTTTTGGAGGGTGCCTGAAACCCAGAACAAAGCGGAAGATCAAAAAGTGAGCCCAGACAGAAAGGACAGAGCCAATCAAATGAAACAGGCCAACACAGGGCTGAAGAACCAGGTTTTGAAGGGGCCCTGGAACCCTATACACTCAATGTTGCAAAAGAAATGCCAATAAAAACCAGCATCCCAGAGACAGAAACCAAACAACATCTAAGAAAGATGAAACATTAAAACCCTAGATGCCCAACAAACAGGCCAAAGCCAAACTAAAGAACTGGAGTTTTAAACTCCCAAACAGAAGACCAGGGTTTTGACATGGAACCCAGAACCAACAAGATGGAATTGAGAAAGCATCCATAACCCCAGAAAGAAAACTAGGCAAAGTCATTCCTACTACAGGTACCAGAGGCTCCTATAAGAATCCACTCCACCTCCATAGGAGTAGAACCCACCTCAGTAGGGAAACCAGAGACAAGAACCCACAAGAAAGAAAGCCAACCTCTCCCCCACCTCAAAATCCAGCACCCAAGCACAAGAAACACCCCCACAGAATTTCTTCCAGCGTCTTCCACAAGGTAGACCTCCACCTCAAAAGGAGATGCCTCCACCTCCATAAGTAAAGTAGCAGAGAGAAGAAGAAGTAGAAGGAGATCATCCTGAGCATAGATATGAAGATACCTCTCCACCTCCATAGAATAGGGCAAGGGAAGGAGAGCAGGAACTCCAACCACAACCTCATTAGATATAAACTGAATATCATAGGCTTCAAGACAGGGGACCAACAACCCCATAACAATAACAGGGCAAACCAAAAAGTAAACTTCCAAATCGCAGGAGTGCCTCCAAATGGACCAAGAAGAAGAACGAGGGCTTAAAACCCCAGTGCAATGGAGATATTCAACACTAACATGCATAGAAGCCCAAATTTTATCCCTACACAATAGATAAACTCTCCAAAGGGTAGAAGAGACAGGGTTGCAGAGAGCACTCACCACCCATCTGTAACCCTCAACCGAGTCCAAAACGCAGACACTGTAGAGCACCAGAGCACCGTATTGGAAAAGAGCCCCAAAACTAGGAAGAACACAACGCGAGGGATAGACCCAATAAAATAGTTAATAGCTCCAGGAGGAACTTTGCTCCCCCATTCATCCCTTGCGTCCCCAAAGGGTGTCAATGAAAAGGCCAACAACACCGAGGCATTTCCAAAGGCACCAGAAATATGACCACCCGCCTTCCATGAGCCAAGCAAGCACACATAGCTGCTCGAGCAGATACCTTCCTCCCAGGGACCGAAAGAGACCATAGCAGAACCTTTCTCCATAGATGGAAGACAATAGAGCAGCTTTTCCCGACACACCAAACCAACCCCAAACCGTCCAAAAGCTAGAAAATTGATGTTGAAAGGGTCCCAGGGGGGAGGATCATCTGCCTCACCTTTGTCGTCCTCTCCTTCCTTTGCAGATTCATAAAACCTATCTCCCGCTCCTGCCTTCGTCACCATATGTCACTAACTTTGATGTTGTGAATTTGTTATTGATGCTTGGATGTGGTGATTTGGTGTAATTGCAATTGAAATTCAATTTAATTGTGTTATTGGTAACTAGGAGGTAATTAAGAGCCATGATTCTCATTCCCTCATTTGTCTTCTTAGTAGCATGAATTGTAGAGGTTTTCTTGGTGACAATGATTGTGATGGTAGAGACAATTGGAACATGGTAGAAAGGGTAGACCTACAAATGATGTGCACTTTAATTGAGCTTTGATTGTACCATTGAGTCATTTGGTTTAGATTTGATATTAATCAATATTGTTATGCAATTATTCCTCTTTCTTTTATTTGCACAAATTTTTGACTGAGAGCTTCTTAATCAATTTTGGGGGAAGGTATATTGTGTATTTTTCATGTTATTAGTTATGGGTTGGTTGTTTTTGGTTGTTATGGGTTGGTTGTTGACCACTAAAAGGAATTATTTTTTTATTTTCTTTGTTCTGGTTTACTTTTTTTTTTGTGTGTTTAATTATATTTGTATATCATTTGGTTGGTAGAAGTAAGCTTGTGTGGAACATACATGGGAGTGTGGATATGCATTCTAATGTAGAGTGTTGTTCTGGTTTAGTTTCTAGTTGTATTGGGTTTTTATTGATGTTTATTTTCATGCAAAGAAAGAGTATGTATGCAGATGTCTCGACTCTTTGAAGGGGTCAGAGAGCCAAGAGATGCTAGACTAGTATAGTTAATTAGTTTATTCTCAGATCCTTGAGTCATACATACTCTCTCTATGTATGAAAAATGGCTAGAATCGTCGACCTAAATTGGATGGTATTAATTTATGGAGAGCAAACCATTTTGTGTCAGTTGAAGTTAGTGTGTAGAATAGTGTTGGGTAAGCTAATTATCAAGTTGTGTTTTTTTTTTGAGTTGTGATGATTCAAGTATTCTTGAGTAATCGTTGATCACATAATGTTAGTGTGGGACTATGTCCTTTGTGGGTATTGTGTAGCATGAGTGGTTATTTTGGATAGCGACATAAGTTGTGGGGGTGTATGCATGGAAAGAGTATATGTATGGATGTTTTCATCTTTCAATAATCCACTGCGAAGATGTTTACAGGTTCAAACTTGATGTTTGCATTTTCAATGCACTCCAAATTTTTCTTTCGCTTTGCATCCTTATTTATTTTTGTCTAATTTCTTATATGTTTTATTGTGGTTTTCTTGTGTTTATATGGTTACTAGAGTTTGAAAATGAAAGTTTGTCTATATTACGATGATATACAGTTTGGTAGCATGTTAGAGGGGTTTGTCTATGGAGATTCCCCGGGGGAAGGAAATAGTAATAATGTGATCTCATGTCTGTTCTTTAGTGTTAGATGTTTGCAATAGGTATGGTAGTATAGACTTATGCTCAAAAAACTTTCTGGAGTGTTTATGCAGGAAAATTATATAGATATTATATTAGATTATGCGCCAAATGGATTATTGTCTATTGGTTCTAGGAGAAGAGGAAATAATGTTGGTGTAAGTTGGATTTTTTGGTTTTTGATGTCTGTTAGATGTTTTGGGTCAGGACTGCTACTGATTGGTTTAGTTAACTGATTTTGCGTTACTGTATTTGAATAGGAGAGCTATGCAAGGACAATATTGAGGGAAACGTCAAAGGAAATGACATGTGGGAATTTTTATTATGGGGAAAATACAAGAGTTTTGTAAGTGATGTCTAAAAGAGTATTGAAGTGAGCATTACAAATATTGTATGCTCTTAATCCCATATATGTACATTCTCTGTTCAATTTTAATTGGTGAATGGATTCGTAAGTTTTTTATGTTCTAAGTGAAAGTCACAAGTGGTAGTTAGCATAGAGAGAAGTAGCATTCAAAAAAGAAGAGTGTCTATTGTATAGGGTGTATAGAACTGTAGTTTGTGTTTTATATTAGGTTTGATTTTTGGCTCTTTTTTTTGAAAGTGCGTAGAGTTGGTTTCTTAGCTAGTTGTTCAACTTTTGAACCTTGGAAGTGGTTCTCGGAAAGAGGAAACAAAATTTTTGTATATTATAATTTATTTTTTGAGGTGTGTTAGATGTTTTTGGTTAAGAGTCAAGCTGACTAGTTTAAATAATTGATTTTGCGAGGTGTTGGAAAAGGAGACTTCTATGGGGACAATATTGGCAGTAATATCATACGAAATAGCAAGTAAAGATTGTGATCGAGGAAAAAATATCGATAGAGTGAAAGTGACATCTAAGGAGTCTATTGGAGCTAGGGTTGGAAATTCCATAAGCTCTTATTTCCACACGCCTAATTTTTTTTTGTCAACTTTAATTTATGATTGAATTGGTTAACTTTGGTAAAGCAATTTTAAGTATTAAGGAGGATGTAGGAATGTGTAAATGGGATGATAATTGTTGTGTTATTTTCACGGTCAAATTGAGGATGTTTGTTTATATAGGCTAATGAATGAGTGAATTTTAAAAAGTAAGAAACTCCATGGAGTTGGGTGGCCGACTATTTGTTGAATTGTCAAATACTATGAAAGGGACATGTTTACTATTTGGTATGGTTTTGCACCCCATATATTTGTTGAAATGTCAAATACTGTAAAAGGGATATGTTTACGATTTGGTATGTTTCTACACCCCATCTATTTGTTGAATTGTCAAATATTGTGAAAGGGACATGTTTACTATTTGGTATGGTTCTGCACCCCAGCTATTTGTTGAATTGTCAAATACTGTGAAAGGGACATGATTACTATTTGGTATGGTTTTGTACCCCAGCTATTTGTTGAATTGTCAAATACTGTGAAAGGGACATGTTTACTATTTGGTATGGTTCTATACCCAAGCTATTTGTTGAATTGTCAAATACTATGAAAGGGACATGTTTACTATTTGGTATGGTTCTGCACCTTTATATAGTAGTCATGTGTGGGAGGTTTTTGTCATTGTTTTTTAACGGTAGATTGAGAAGGCACTAATGTAACAATTATGAAATGGTGCTATGATTTCTTTTTTTTTGTTTTGAATAGGGAAGGATTCGATGTATTTTTTAATAGACATTTATTCACATGTGTTAGTCATTGGTTGAGTATGTGTCGAGAGGCCGATTGAAGGTTAGATGAGTGAATAAGTTAGAAACCTGGGAAATATACAAGTTAGGAGATATGCAAGTTCAAAATTTTTCTGATGGTGCGACATAAGGGTTGCTAAGCATCAAGAAAATTTATAAGCTATATAAAATATTGGTTTACATTTTATGTTAGCATTGATGTGATTTTTTAAAGGTTGTTTGTTTAAAATTTTCACAACTGTGAGTGCTATGAATTTAAATTATATTGGTGGAAGCTATAGTGGGGAGGTTGTACATTCTCAAAATTTGTATTTTAGGTTCTACTTTTATAGTATGTTCATGTGTTAGATGGATTTGTGTTATTTTTTGGTTTTGTACTTCAAACTACTATTTATTGTTTCTGCTCATTATTATTTGACACATTATTTATGTAGGTCATTGACGTGGATTGTATCTTGTTTGGCAGTTTAATTCAATCAATAAATGGTGGAGATATTAAATTTTGAAACTACCACTATAGATTTTTTTATACAAGCAATTGTTTTTGAATGAAAGTAAGTTTGAGCAATTCAAAATTGTCTTGTTTGATGACACCTATATGCAATTAACCATATTAATAGAAAAAATCAACAATCTCTTCATTTTTTATAAACTCAAGTTAGGATCGATAATTCATTTGATGCCTTGTGAATTTTCAAGCATTGGCAATTCGAGGTAGATTGTTATATTTTCTGTTTAATATCTGCAATGTTCTTGCATGTGTATTTCAATGTTATATAACCTATGTTAATTATGACTTGCTCTATCAAACAAGACCATAATGGTTTTCCCTTTAGATGTCATCCATTCCATCTGTGATGTCATTAGAAATTCAAAATACCTATTTAAATCCCAACAAGAATCCATGTAGTTTGATTAAGTTACTATTCTATCTAGCTATGCAACAAAGTTTGGTATTCACAAATGACCGAGAAAAATAGGTGTCCCTAAAATGACCAATCATGTATGAATGAGTCGATTCCCTGTCAAATTATATAGACCATTAACGAAAATGTTACAAGAAAGAAGAAAAATCTCTGGTATAATTCACATAGAGGTCCTGGATAGGTTTTCAACCATGCTTTGATATATGATGAAGGCACAAAAATTTAAATTATTTATTATAATGACATTGCAAAGTTACACTATGGTAGAGTGGAAGTTGGTCGGATGTATACAATTTCTAAGGTATTGTAAAGGATGGAAACAAACAGTATAATATGCTAAATAGTGGTATGGAGATTACTTTGGATAAGGCATCAAATTTGAAATGTTGTGATGATGATAAGTCTATTAAGAGGAATCTCTTCCAATTTAGACAATTTGACGAGGTTGCAAAGATGGAGAATGATGCTTTCGTAGACATTATTGGGATTGTTGTGCATGTTGGAGATATGAAAATTGTGCATAGAAGAGATCTATAATAGAGGTTTACTAGAGGACTGTAAAACTAGTTGACATATTCTGCACAACAATTGATGTGAGTTTCAAGGGTTTAGCTTGCCAAAAAGAGGGAAAAGAGATGAAAATATTAAAGGCTCGAAAAAGAGTGGTTATGAGGAAAGGGTGTGTGTTTGTAGTTAAAGGTAACATGGTAATAAGTACTACGAAATCAAAAATATTAACAATAGAACCCTCAGTCCATGAAGAGAAAGCCCTCAGATCTAGAGCAGAATTAGATAATATTGATATTATTGCATCACTGTTAATTATTAAGTAGCGTAATATAACAATGGGTAGAGTTATAATTTCTTGTCTTTTAGAGTGTAATCTAAGAATAAAAACTCCTTGGGAAGTGGAAATGAGAGCAACTATGAAGTTCATGAGACAAGAAAATTTCTTTATCTAGCATATCCATTGATTGTAATTGGCAAAGAATGTAAAAGATGATTTTAAAATCTTGATAGTGCATGGTTGTGTACTAAATGTGGGGTGTAAATTTATGAGTATAACTATAGATATATTCTCTAATCGAGGCTCTCATATCACAATGGTGCAATTTGGGCTATGGCTTTTGATGATATTGCAACTCAAATGCTGAAAATCTATGCTAAGTAGCTCTACATGCTAGAATATGACATTGAAGGCAGTTCAACTCCACAAGCAATCTTCAACTCAATTCTTCTTAACACTTTTGTGTTTACTTTATTTGTGTGGAGTGATTCGTACAATTGTGAACCAAGGTTGAGAGTAACAATATTTATAAAAGAAGAAAAGGTGGACTTCAAGAGTGGGTGTGACATTTGAGTTTCAAAAATATTGGTACTGACGAGTGCCTAGGAATAATGTCTAATTTTTGGACGTCCACTTTCTCTATCTGTGAATTTTGAAAATTGATGAGATTATTTCTTTCTATGTCCAAAATAAAAAAGTATAGGTTATAGGGGTCATTTATTTTATTTGAAAATTATCCTATTACTTCAAAGACAATTAATTAGGTTTGAATTATATATTGTGGATAGACGGTGATCATGACATCTTTTGATATCTAGCTTTTACATAAATATTAAAGCAACTTATGTGTAATGAATGTCGTGAAGTATAAAGTTTGTGGTTTGACCTTTCAATATTGTTGGAACTACCTTGTACTCATTGCATTTAGTGTAGTGTGAATGAAAATGTAGTTTAAAGTTGAGAATAGCGATATGAAGTATTCATTATAAAGTCAACTTTGTGGATGTAGTATGTTCAAAACCTTGTGGAATTATGAGATATTCTCCATGTGGATCAATCGTATGACTGTTGCAATTGTTTCAAGTTTATCTTAATTCAAACAGATGATAAGTGGTCTATATTATAATTATATAAACTTACCATGGGCCTCAAATTGGTTTTAGGAAGTTCAGATACGTCAGTTGGATTCCAAAAGTACTTTTACAACTTTTTGTGTCTTCAAGTTTCTTTCTTTGTGCAATGTTGATTCCATCTTTGGATGATGGGACCTAGTAGGAAATTTTCAATTTTTTTATTCTCACAATGATGCTATATAAAAATATCCTTATTTTTTATAGGTCTGCGTGTATGTTGTATTATATTTCAAGTTCTTAGACTGGTAGTCGGGTTCTCAAAGTACTTTCAAAACTTTGCTATGTATTTGCGAGTACTCTTTTTGAAGTTCTTACATTCGTTACCCACCACTTTCAATTTGCTTTTGCAAAACTTCTCATTTATATGTTCTTCCTCCAACTTAGGTTGCATTGGAAATCTAGCATTTAGAAATGGATTATTTGGTTATCATTCATTAGCAACGTTTATGTGTGTGTAGACACCAAGACATTAAAAATCATTAACTTCGATATGGTCGTAGGCATAGTGCAAGTGCGATTATACCAAATGAAAAATTTGAATACGTCTAACAGCTTTATGAACTGATAGAGGTCGCAATACGTTGTCAGAGAACCTGATGTTGATTTTCAAATATCATTACATTGGTCAGATTTAGAAAGTGATTTTATAACTTAATGTGTTTGTAGTCGGTAAGCTGGAGAAAATCATTACCTTTGTTATTCTCGTTCGCATAGTGCGAGTATTTAGGAAACCACTCAGGAGTCGATTGTAGCAAATGAAACAGTTGAATAAGTGTTGCAGCTTATTAAAATGACTGAGTTGGCTATACATTGTGAGAGAGCCCCATGTTGAAGAATACAATTATGTTTAGTTAAACATTGGTCGAATTGAAAAAGTAGGTTTAGAACTTTGTCGAGCCTCTGACTTTCGGTATTTATGTAATATAGTTACATATGATGTCGACATCTAGTAACAAATTTTTGAAGTTAAAAATGTTGTCAATGCCTCTATATACAAAGCTTTCTATTTATAATTCAGACTTAGGTTGTGCTAATAAATGTCGGATTTAGAATGGATAATTTGCTTATGAGTCATTTACAATGTTTATGTCTTTCAAGTTGGCAAGTCAGAGAATATCAAAATGTTTATTATGGTCATTTGTATCGTGCGAGAGTTCGCGTGCCTCCGAGAAATTTGGAGACTTTTTTCTCATTGTCCATATTGTTGGAAATTTTAAGGAACTTCCCCATATCGGATTATAGGAATTGAAAAATATGAAAACTAAGAAATACAAATTCTTTGATTGAAAAAAAATTGGACATTTGTCGTCGTTGTTCACATGGTTTGAGAGTTCAACAAACCGGCATCCACCTGGCCTTAGCCTTGTTTGTTGATAAATTTGAGAAGTAAAAAATACGGGTTTCTAATTGATTAAACCTTACATTGACTTGAGCACTTTCCTTGTAGAGCCTAGGGAGGAATGCAGTGATAGAAGTGATTAGTAGTATAGAACAGAGTTGATTGTATTACAGGGAGCGTAAGGATGAAATATCTACCAGATGTAAATAAAAGAATGGAGTGATCAATAGAAAAATTAGTGGCAATAACAAAAATTGCACCTCATAAGAGTTGTAAAAAAGAATGTAGAGACATTCAAAGAAATAAATGAAGTCGCACATATTATGGTGGGCACAAGGAAGATATATGTGGTAAGCATCGTATCCGACGGTTGGCTAAACGAGACAATGCAGAGATGTGCAACAACAAGGCATGGGTTAAACATCACACACTAAGCGTTGACCGCTTAGTGTGGATGGTGTGGGGCCCACTGAGTCCGTGGTTTTTAGCTGCTGTTGTTTCCGTCTGCCAACGTTGTTTCTGTTTCTCCAAACAGTCGAATAAACCGTAACAGCCAGCAGTCATCAGCTACCAACGCATTGATGTGGTTCTTCATTGGGTCAGACGCCGGCTGTCAAGACAGACAGACAAACTTTCCTCCGAAAAATCCAAGCACTTCTGGGGATAATAATAATAAGAATTATGGATTTAAATAATAATAAGATTAATGTATACAAATACTTTCATTAGTTTTTTCTATTTTCTTTTTATATTTCTTAAAATGAGTTAGACGTAATCATCTTTAAAATCGAATAACTGAAAAAAGGTAAAGATCAAGTCTTATTCAATAAAAGCTTTATAATACTTTAAATGGATAAGAATGAAATTGTACTTTCATATATTTTTTCGTGAAATAAATATTCCTTAATCCTTACTTTTTTTAATTAAAAATATTGCTTTTGTATATTAGATTCATAGTGATATTGTTTCTCTAATCTGGGTGTAATTTCACTTACAAATTGTTTTAATTATATTTCTTTTATTTATGATTTATCTATAAAAATATTGATTTATTTTCTAAAGAATAAATAGGAAATCTTCATTTATTTTGAGAATTTTGAGAATCTTGTGGAGAATTAGAATGATCAATATAAATATCAAGGTGTTGAAGATAAATAATGGTGGAGGATATTCTTGAAAAATCTTGATGCATTTGACAAAAATAATATAATTATGCAATGTAATACAACTCTATACACCCCTCAAAAAAGTGCAATGAGAGAATGATGTTGGTCAAATGTAATGAATGATTGAACTTTATTGTGAATGAATGAAATGCTCTAATGTGTCTCCATAATATGAAGTCTTTTTTTTTCACAAAAGGGGTAAAAATTTATTCAAGTGAAACCAAAAAATAAAGAGAAAATGGCCCCAAGCCCACAATAACCTCCAAACGAGGCAAGCATTGTGAGTCCCCAAAGCAACAACATTGAAAGGAGCAATTAAAAGTTTCTATCATCCCTTATTAACTTTCCCAAAATCTCCAAATAATCTAGAGGTAGTGCCTCCAAATTATCCGCATCCCATCCCTATAAGCTCTCAGAAGCCCACTTAGCCAAGAAATCAACCACTTAATTCCTCTCGCTAGGAATATGACAGAAAGAAATATAATCCAAGGATCCACAAAGATTCAAGATCTGCTTAGAAAAAAGGTTAATTGCGAAGAAACTCCATCTAGCTAACAATCATTCAACATATAAACCCCAATTTGTAAATCAGACTCACAAATAATCATTTTCCAACCTAAGGAGCACCTTCTCTCAATAGCATGTAAAATAGCTAGGGCCTCAATCAATTTATTTGAATTTTGTCCTTTATATATGAAAAAAACACAATATTCCCATCATTTCTCCTGCTAATGCCACCAACTCTTGCCTATCCAAGATTTCCTCTAAAAGACCCATCAGTATTAACCTCCAAAACTCCCTCAAGAGGAGGGAACCATCTTCCTTCTCTATGAATTTTTTGTTTAGTTTGTCTTGATCTCTTCCTATAAGAAGAATATATCCCATCGCCAACTAAGCTAAGACCATTCCTCACCATAGCTAGATCACAAGACTCCACATGAGAAGTCATATTAGACTTTTATGAAATAGTCTCCTGAAGTCTAGTGACAATCTTCCTCCACACACAGAAGCTCTCAATTTTAAAACCTTGAGAGATCTCCAAACTAGTGTTCCATCTATCACTCAAATAGAAGAAAGAGATAAGAAAACTATCCAGTCTCTTAGAAATTGCTTGCTCTCCCCTTCTCTTATTATTCAAAGTGTAGGTACCATTATTTGGCTTCACATATATCACAATTAAGAACTCTATATTAATGACAAATTATGCATGTGAATGGAAAAGTTTTGTAATCTAGTTGTGGAATCCAAGAAGAGGATCCCAAACAAATTTTCATAGAGTCTGGTAATGTGTTATTTAAATCAAATTCTACACAAATTTGTGCATAAAAATTTAATTTTCAATCCTGATTTTGCATAACTAAACCCATGGGTTTTCTAAGAAGCATTGAGATTGAGTGAAGAATGTCTTCCCTCCAAAACTTCAGTGGAAGCCTCGGTAACCAAACCCCCACGACCACTCTTGATGGGAGCTCCTCAGTAGAGTTGAAGCCTACATGCCAAGGTTTGATAGAAAGCCCCACTTGATTAAAGAAATAAGGGCCTCTTTCAAAAGCCCTATTCCTAACCATCATGCAAGAAAAAATAATGAAAAAAGAAGTATTGACAACCAAGAAAATCTCCATGTCTTCTTCCAAATTCTAAACCAAATGAGCCTAGGATTCCAAAACTGGCAAGGAAAGTCAAAGAACCATAATTTTTCATATGGGGGCATGGTGTCACCAATAAGAAACATTGTCTAAGACTTATTCAGGTTGAATAACCAGACCAAGGCAATCGTATCACCTCTCCAAATAGTCATTCATCTTCTTGATTTGAAGAGCCCCTTTTGAAGAGGAAACCCTTTCACTAGTTTGAGACTCACTTGAGTGCATCTTGACACTTGCATGTAGAGAAGAAGACAGATCTGTCATTTCCAAATTACTAGAGATCTCCTGGTTTGGGGATACGCCTTGATTATCTATTAGAAAAAAACAAAAAAAAACCCGAAAGAACAACACCCGAAAGAAACACCACTCCCAACTCTCAAGGTCTCAAGTAGAACCCATAGCCACATAAAAAATACCCCAACTAAGGATAACAAATAGACTAGAGCTTGGAAACAAATGCCAACAACCCTAAAATTCATTCCTAAGCCTGCAATATTTGTGAGTCTAGTACATAAACCATGGCACTCTTCCTTTTATTAAATACTAGCAATATTTGAATATGAAAAATTCATCAAATAAATTATACTTCAAAATTTAGCCAATATTAGGAGGAAATTGTGGAGCGGCCTTGGTTTCAAAAATGTAGTCCTTTGTATGCTTTTGAACCAATCAAACGCGACATTACCAGATGTAATGAGACAGGATTTGTAAAGGTTGCCACGAAGCTGATAAGAGCTCGAAAAGTGTAAGAGTATTCAAGTGATACTCATGAACTTTTCTTCTATGTGGGTACTAGAAACTTTGAATTGTCTCTCATCCTAGACTTGTGTGAATTTGGGCACTCAATTGCCAACTTCAACAGATGCAAAGTCTGGACGACCATTGCTCCTTTGGCGGGCTCTAATCTCCCATTAAACATATCCTTCACAAACATGTCATCTCCTTCATTATTCCTCGTCTCTTCACTGGACAAAACCCTAATCTGTCATTCCCATCTCCATTAACGGACTATCTGAGCAGCACCCAGAAAGTTTTGCTATGCTCTAGTGTTGAATCCCCACAAGTACTTGGATTTTTTGGAGGAAAGTTTGTTTGTCTGTCTTGACAGCCAGCGTTTGACCCAATGAAGAACCACATCAATGTGTGGGTATCAATTTCTTTTAATTTATTTAAGTTCTGCAGCGCGACAAAAATGGTTTGAATTTGAATTTGGTTTGCTTGTGCGCGGGAATCGAGTTGGTGACTACTGGCTGTTACGGTTTACTCGACTGTTTGGAGAAACAAAAACAACACTGGCAAACGGAAACAACAACAGCTAAAAACCACGGACTTAGTGGGCCCCACACCATCCACACTAAGCGGTCAACACTTAATATATGATATTTAAGCCATGTCGCAACAACAACAATACATGTAACCGTTTGGGTACTGGAATACTATATCCTGGATATGGTCAATTCAGGAAGATGCTGCATATTCGGGAAGATGCTTATCCTCAAAATGAAATCCAAAATATGGTCTGACCTGTTTGGTTCACCTAGAAGATGAATGAGAAGATGCATAAGGAATTTTAATTCTTTATTTTTTAATTTCTTTGAATATGGTGTGTATATATGTGTGTATATATACACACATGTGTATATATACATACATACATGTGTATATATGTGTATATATGTGTGTATATACACATGTATACACACATATTCATACATTTGTATACATATACACACATACATGTGTGTGTATACACACATGTGTGTATATACACATACAAGTGTGTATCTATGTATACACATATACACACATGTATATATATACACACATACTCACATGTGTGTATACAAATATATACACATTTATGTATATACACACATATACACACCATACATATACACATACAAGTGTGTATCCATGTATACACATATACACACGTGTATATATATACACACATACATGTATGTATATATACACACATGTATATATATACATCCTTATAGCAATATAATATACATCTTTATAGTCACATATCCCACGAAATATTAAATTTGCTTTTGTAAAAATTGGAATTGGAATTTGAAATTCCAATTCCACCTATTTAGGTGGAAGATGATATTCCCATTTTGGGGGCAGAATGAGAATTTCGGAATTCCAATTCCATTTTTTTCCAAGGACCCAAACATGGAATTTGGCATTATCCAGAATTAGATAATGCCAATTCCGGTCCAATTCCTGCTACCAAACGGGCCCATTAATAGAAACACCATTTTACAGTTCGGTAAGTGACAATTCAGACAGCTTGAGGTGAATAATATTGGAATTCATCAATGTCTATAAGCGGAGGAGCAATTTTGTGTTGCAGGAGCATTTTAACACCTGAGTGCTTGGTTTCCACGAAAGAATTTTGATGCCAGATTGACACATTGAGTAATATTAAAACGTGCTATTTTTATATCATTTCATCCATTCATTGTGCCAACCTATCTACAAAATTGTAAACAACCCCTAGTATCGAAATTTGCAGGTGTTATTTTCATCATATTTGTCATTTGTTATAATCATTCATGTTCTTTTAAATTTTACTATTACTTATCGATACGAGATATTTCTAAGGATGGGACATTCATCAACTATTATTGATTTCACTAAACTTGGAATTGGACATGATAAAGCCCTGGAGCCCCTGCTTGAACATATTTTTTTAGCTCCAATATATCATTTGTTGGGATCGTGTATGTGATGAGCCTGGATTGTCTTCTTGGGTGTTGCATTCTTTTCATGTGTGTAATGGTCAACACTTGTCTCAAGATTCGTGACAAGGGACTAACCGTCTTTTGTGGATTCTAAGTCTAGTGGTTGTGTCGGGCATTGACAGGTCGATTTTTTGGTCCAACGACAACCACACTTGTAACAAGTGGTATGACAGCTTGGTCACAGGTTCGAATCTTATCAAGTAATGGTGAGGAGGATATTATTGGCAAAATGGTCAGCGCTCACCTCAGGATTTGTGACAAGGGACTAACCGCCTCCTATGGATTCTATAAGTCTAGTGGTTGTATCGGACATTGACAGATCGATCTTTCGTTGTATCCCCTTACACCTCCTTATAATACAAGTGCTAGTATACGAAGATGAATGCTTTTGAAGGTCTCATAATCTTCCTAACATATTATCTTGTAAGTTAAAGTCAAACATAGTAATTTGAAATATTACATATTTCGATGGTCAAGTAATGAAATAGTACGTTACGATGGGTCATTCACGCATTCATCTCTCCTTAGTCCGTGTTTGTTTCGACTTGACTCGAAGAATCAGTTGCTCGGCAATTTCCTGCTTCTTACCACATAATGATACCAAAAGTTAGGCAATTTCCTACTTCTTACCACATAATGATACTCAAAGTTACGAGGAAGCGGGCACAGGCAGTGGAAATAGGGCTATAAAGCTGCTTCTCCTCTCAATGCAACTCCACAGAATGCCAATGGAGATGGAGATGTGGTCGAATCTCGGGAAGGTCGCGGCAACCACAGTTTTCGTGGGAACAATCGCCGGCTAGTACATCCCTTCCTAACTCTACCAATATTTCACAGAGCAACGCTGCAGGCTCTCACGATTTCTGTCTCCCTACATCACACTTGTCATTCAGGAGCACGAAGGCTTCGAGGTTAAAGACATATTTGAGAGAATACACAACTTTCTTTTTGTCCCAAATTAAGACGTTTTATTAAAAATTTGTCTTAAAAAATGTCTTAAACACCCCCTCTTTGTAGTAGTGTCATTTCATCCATTCATTGTGCCAACCTATCTACAAAATTGTAAACAACCCCTAGTATCAAAATTTGTAGGTGTTATTTTCTTCATATTTCTCATTTGTTATAATTGTTTGTGTTCTTCTTTTAAATTTTAATATTACTTATCGATAGGAGATATTTCTAAGGATGGGGCATTCATCAACTATTATTGATCTCATTGAACTTGGAATTGGACATGGTAAAGCCCTAGAGCCCCTGCCCAAACAAACTTTTGGAGCTCCAATATATCATTTGCTGGGATGATGTATGCGGTGAGCATAGATTGTCCTCTTGGATGTTGCATTCTTCCCATGTGTGTGTGGGCAAAATGGTCAGCACTCACTTTGAGATTCGTGAAAAGGGACTAACCACCTTCTGTAGAATCTACGTCAAATGGTTGTATCAGACATTGACAGGTTGATCTCCTGGTGCAACATTAACCACATTTGTAGCAAGTGGTATCAGAGCTTGGTCACAGGTTCGAATCCCGTCGGCTAATGCTGAGGGGGAGATTGTTGACAAAATGGTCAGCGCTCACCTCGGGATTTGTGACAAGGGACTAACTGCCTCCTATAGATTTTATAAGTCTAGTGGTTGTATCGAGCATTGACAGATCGATCTTTTGTTGTATCCCTTTGTACCTCCTAATACAAGTGCTAGTATATGAAGATGAATGCTTTTGTAGGTCTCGTAATTTCCCGAAGATATTATCTTGTAAGTTTACAAGTCAAATATAGTAATTTGAAATATTACATATTTCAATGGTCAAGTAACGAAATAGTACGTTACGACGGGTCATTCACGCATTCATCTTCCCTTAGTCCGTGTTTGTTTCGACTTGACTTGGAAAATCAGATGCTCGGCAATTTCCTGCTTCTTACCACATACTGATACCCAAATTACTGATACCCAAAATTAGGCAATTTCCTGCTTCTTACCACATACTGATACCCAAAGTTACGAGGAAGCGGGCATAGGCAGTGGAAATAGGGCTATAAAGCTGCTTCTCCTCTCAATGCAACTCCACAGAATGCCAATGGAGATGGAGACGTGGTCGAATCTCGGGAAGGTCGCGGCAACCACAGTTTTCGTGGGAACAATCGCCGGCCAGTACATCCCTCCCGAACTCTACCAATATTTCACAGAGCAACGCCGCAGGCTCTCACGATTTCTGTCTCCCTACATCACACTTGTCATTCAGGAGCACGAAGGCTTCGAGGTTAGCGATCTTCACGAATCCGTGCAGAT
>MU225654.1:1192515-1206616 GCA_018584345.1 Thuja plicata | reverse complement strand
AACTAAAATAGATGACATTTAAAACTCCTTGAGAGTTGGGTTTAGTGGTCTAAATATGTGTAGGAAAATTGTAAGTATAATTGTCAATAAAAGGCACAACCTATAAAAAGGAACTCTCCTAAGAAAATGGTTTGATTTTCTTTCTTTGGAACATTTAATGGTAAGGTAACCTATGTTGGTATTTATATCTAAAACTACATGTGAAAGTATTATATGTATTTGTTTAACAATAATTTCTATTCCATGACACATTTAAAGCTATGATTGGTTTGAATGAGAGTTTTATTTGAGGCAATTGAATGCTTTTGTATGCTAGTTGATTGTATGAATAACTTTATTCCAATAAATCAACCCAAAAACTTAGTACCACAGTATTAAGCCTCTAGTTATCTTCAGTCCTACAAGATGAATGCCTTCAAACAATCTTAACAAATAACTACTACTCGGAGTTCATTGTTAAACCTTATTATTACTATTTACTGATAAGCAGTCTTTCATTTACCAAAAAATAATAAATTTCTTAGTGTATACCAATCAATCCAGAATTAATTATATGTAATGCAAAACAGTAAAGTAATGAATCATAAACACATTGACACATGGATTTTTAACATGGAAACCATGTTAAGGGAAAAACCACTTGGGACTGGTAACCCAAAATTTTCACTCTTTTGAAGTGATTTTGGTAAAGAGCCAACCCTGTTAAAGGATACAAACACACTTTTAGGTGTGACCTTGTTAGAGGATTTAAATAGAATAGTTTGTCACTTGATATTGGGCATTTCTATGCTACCTTCTATGACCAAACCCTGGTTTTTCAAATGGTATCTGGCATCTCATACTATCTTAATGATCAAAATTTTTGATACTCCTTGGGATGTATCTCAATATAGAAAGGATTGTTAAGTCCTGCTCGGTTAAGAGACTTTCTGAATAAATGGTTAAACTAAAATAGTAAATGATCTATTCATATATACAACTATACTTTAGAGATTTTCATATCTATTGTAAGCTCATTATACCTTTCTGATTAATGTATCTTTTCAATACCTTTGCTCCACTTCTTTTTGCTAGGTGATGTTGTGCTTCTCTGTTGCTCAGTGTCCGTAGAAATCTTTAGCTCTTTCCTTAGCTTGATTGATCAGGAATGTATGAAGTTGTTCTTCATCAGTTTCTCTCCAGCATCCTCTTTTTCTATTCACTCCCCTTATTCATAATAAATTAGATTGTCTCTTTATAGACATGATATCACTGTTTCTAAGTTCTTGATTTTCTTGTTCTTGGCATGATGCGCAATTCTAGCCAATCTTGCTTTAAAGATTTACTTAAGTTTTATCCCGTAGATTTCTCCTTGACAACTGGATAAAAAAGCTTTAAATAGTTTATCTCTAGCTTTAACTTGTCGATGAAAACAATGTTAACAACCAGTTAACTCTATCTTTAGCTCTTTCCAGCTAAGTATTTTTTCATTTATGAACTTTAGTTCTTTTCAGTGTTTAACTCTTTGATAGCTTCGGTCAACACTTCAATTCTCCTCGGGCATCTCCATCGGGGTTGTCTGTCCATTGGGCATCACTGTGAATTTCTTCTTGTCGGTAATGCTTGTGATTCTTCTTCTCGGTAGTGCTTGTCAGTTTTGTTGCTCAGGCATCACTGTGACTTTACTTTCTGGTTTCTCAATTTGTCGGGGTGCACTGCCCGTCAGTGTATGTAGTCACTTAGTGAATGCTGATCTTTTATGCATTAATGAAAGCATAATCTTTATCTCTTTGATTCTCTAAAGTATTTTACACTTTGTATATGACCAATTAGATTATATCAAGTTGACATCAATGACAATACAATCCATTAACTGATTCAATGTCTTGCATTATCTTTCTGCATTTCGGTGATCAACTTAACATATTCAAACATTCAATTAGTTATATGTCATCACAAATCAATGGATGGTCCTTCAAAGGCAGTTACTTTAATAAATTCACATGTATCTTGTAAGTCCATCTTGCGCATGTAGCTGTAAGTATAGTTAGAGAGCTCAGTAGAACATTTGGGGCACAAAAATTTGTTGGTCGAGAAGAGAATAATTTTTTTCTTACATTTTTTGTTGTCTACTACTAGTGGACAAGAAAGGTAGTAAAAGTTGTTCAAGTGCAATTTAGTGATGTTTTTGATAGAAAAAGAAGCAAGAGGGTGTTGGCCTGTGGAACAGAGGACTAGTAGCACATTAGCAGCATATTAATGGAACTAGTCAAAGCTTAAAAGCAATTTAGCAGGATATCACAAACACCAAATCTAGTTCTTCCTCTATCAAAAACAAAAGTAACAATTCTACTCCAAATTATTAAACCAGAGTAATTTCTATCAACAGTAGCATCAAAAGTATTGTCACTAAGCCTCGCAGGGCTCAACCAAACCAAAATAACAAACTTAAAATTAACCCCAAACACAGAACAGGGGAACCGAGGGTCAAGCCCAACCAAAATAACCTGAACCATAGGTAGCAGCATTAATTCTTACCTCCCAACTGTTTAGACAGCAGGGTTCTCACCCACTCCTCCTGGAGGAACAGGAACAGATCCTTGTTATCCTCGTCCGCTTCCAATTTTCCATCCGTCTGCTTTTCCTACACATTACAGAGGGTTTTCGCCAAGGTATGCATAACCTTCAGTGCAAATTTGTTGGTCCTCATGCAGTGGTTCATTAGGTTCTGCATATTCTTCTTAATCTCAACAATTTCTTTGTCAATAATCACAAACTTGCTTTTAAGGGTGCCTGTGAAATTGCATTTTTCCTCCATGCCAGAGGAGAGAGGTTTATCCTGGGGATCATGGTGGGGGCTTTCGGGTGGGGTGGGATTCTTGGGGGTCACCATAGCTCTCTGGGGGTTGATTAGGGGAGTATTACCAGTCTGGCTCATATAGCCTTCCGAGGAATCATTTCTGGAGTTTGTGGAGTGGGAGACATTTTCCGTCAGGGAGAGCTCCTTTGAGGCAATTTCCAACATCTTGATTTTGCATTGTTCCTTGGCTATTCTATTAGACCTCCTACAGCCAGAACCGCTTAGGTCCACCTCCAAATTGACCTAGGTTTCCATCATTTTCTATTTTTTGGGCTTGTAATCTGTCTCAGGTGTGCTGTCAACCCCTTTCCTTTCAATGTAATCCATGGAGTCAGAAACATAAAAATCCACCTGGCTATCCTTCTTATAGGTGGGAATCTTAATACTTTTTTTACGGGTTTTTTTCTCTAACTTCAAAGGCCCTTGAGTGATACGGATGGACTGGGAGGAGGAATTGGTGGTCTCTTCATCTTTTTTAGTGGGCTTCTCCTGGGGCATCATCTGAATAATTAGAGGGGGTTGGGGTGCCGGGCATATGGCTTTGTGAAACTGGAAAAGATAGAGGAGGAGGCCTTGGTGGAGGATAGCTCTATCAGGGTTGCTTTTGATATCAAGGATATTACTTTCTATAGAGTGCAAAAGATAAAATGGTATGGAAATTAAATCTTTGTTCCTAATATGATTCAGGAAAGGTAAGTGGTAGTTGTAAAACATCGTAAACTTACCTTCAAGCGTGAAATACTTCATGATAATGAGACAAATTTTTGGCCAGAAGTCTGGTAGCTCTTCTCTGTTGAAACCCCCTGTTTCCTAACTGACAGCTCCCCATCTTTGAAAAATTGTTTTAGGCTGGTAGGGTTGGCAGTCTAACTAGTCTTTTTGTACTTTCTCCCCACCATAGAGAGCCCCGTAGCCTCTACACTAATACAATGTTTGTTGGGAAATCATTTATAGGAAATAGTAGAGATATCTATTAGATCAACAAACTTGTGTGGGGAAATATGGCCTTTTCAAAAGGGTACAAAAGGTTGGTCATTCCCTATAGGTGTATACCACATTTATAATGCAGATGCTTTGGAAAAAAATGGATTGATTATAATAGAGGTTGAAAATGTGCTATCAATCTTTTTTCCATTCAATGATATTAGACTTGTAGATTTTATCAAAATTACAAGTTGGTTGGACAAACATATCAAAGATTTGTTTTCCTTTAACTTCACAATGGCGACCCCATAGTGTAACATCTATGGTATAAGTTGACATGTCTTTTATTATCACATTGTACATTTCTTAGTCTCAGTGCCATGTTTTTTTGTATGATTGATGAAGCAGTTAAAGATACAAGTATGCCAATGAAATCTACAAGGGAGTCTATAGGAAATGTGTCTAGTGAATCTATACTCTTTAAATGGAAGCTATGCTTGGGTATTGTAGAGTTTGGTCATGTGGAAGGAATTATTACTGATGAGCTTAGGAGGACTATTTTGTATGGGTTTGTCAAATTGCTAGATTTTTTATCGACAACTTTTATTGGATTGTGAGAGATCTTGTATAGATAAGAAGGGTGGACAACATCGTAGATCTCGTCTACTAGTTCATTAACATAAGTCACATAGATTTAAGAGGTGTCTTTATCTATAAATTCAAATCCAAAAACCTTCCCATCACAGGTAGCATATTTGTATTCATGGATTGGACTTTTTTCTAATGCTTGACCCTCAATGGTCTAGTGCCTATGATATGCGGTCAATGATTTAATGGGGAGTGGCTGGAAAGAAGACATGTTTTGTAAAAAATACTATATAGTGTGAGAAGAATATGAGGCATTTTCAGATGTTGAGGATCAAATGTAGTTAGTAACTTGAAAGAGTGGAATTGGTGATCCAACTATCACTTCATTGTTTGAGATTATATGAAAGTTATCAATTAAGAGTGCCTTGCAAAAAAAATAGATAGATAATTTAGAAAGGAGATTTAGTCTAGAATATAAGAACCAATAAATGGTAGTGGTCAAGAAAGGGAGTATGTAAAGTTGTGGATCATCTTGCAAGAATATTCCTTGAGGTAAATAATAGATCCCTTCACTAAAGCCTCTACAGTGACAAGATCCTTGAATTTGTCTAGTAGTAGAGAAGAATAGGTGTGTTTACTATTAGAGAGATGTAGTCACTATTTGGTACATGTAGAATGAGTTTGTTGTATGGAGTGTATAGATGTAGCTTGTAAGTATGGAACAATAATAGACATGCCTACAAGAATCTTAGCAAGTGCCCTTGTAGTTAAAGTCACCATTGTGAAGTATAATGTCAAAGGAATATAGTATCCTACAAGAAAGTTGAAAATTTGTGGTTAGGTCATGTAAGAATAATTATTTTCATAATGAAGTTAAATTTGAGGTGAATTAGTTTGAGCATGATATACTAAAATAGGTTTTTTATTTAAAAAAATTAACAAATTGCTGATTTCCATTTTTTCCCTATTATAACTTAGTTGTGAACGAGGATATAGGGTTGTTTTTTTTGTATAAAAGTGCATATGATAAAATTCTTTCTATATAAACAATCCAATTTAACAATACACAAACTATGAAAAATTAGATTCTTCGAAGGAAACTGTATTTGAAAGAGAGGATTTTTTGTTTTTTGTAGCAAAAAATTACTTCCACATCTGTAGATAGGTTATATAGTGTGAAAATAGAAGCCTCTCTAGTTACACTAGATTATCTATATAGAAATTTTTTCTTGGATTATTTAGTAGGAAGGTAAGACAAATACTTACATTTTGTTCATTATAGCAAAAAATTACGTCTACATTTGTAAATAGGTTACATAGTGCAAAAATAGAAGCCTTTCTAGTTACATTACATAATCTATACAGATGGTTTTTCTCAAACTACTTAGTAGGAAGGTAAGACAAATGATCACATTTTGTTCAAGTACATCTCATATGCATGAACTATGGGGGGTGTTGGATGATTTGTGTAGTGTCGATCATAATACATCTCTCTAATGAATATCTGTAGTCCCTCCAACTTAGTACAACTATCTTGAAGTTTTATGGCATCTTCTTCTTGCACAAAAGGCATGAATTGGCATTCAACTTTGAATTTTTTCACAATATCATGGAAATTGGTTGAAAATTTTGAAGATAGAGAATGGACATTAGTTGCAATTCGTCCTAGTTTATTCACTGAGAAACATGATTCTGGTAGTTCAGTGGTTTCTTCCACTATAATCAAGGGGTTGTTAACATTCTTTGTGTTTTTGTTGCTATTTGTAGCTGGACAGAAGAAAGGTGGTGGTGATATAAATCCCAAATATCTACGTAGTGTCAAAAATATTTCTGAGTCACATCTAGCAAATGCATTGCATGTACAACATTAATGGGGTAAAGGCATATTTGTCTATATAATTTCAAAATTTATTGTAGCTATAAAGGCTTGTGTCAAGGTTGGATTCTATTAGTGGTACTCCTTTGTGCTAATCTATCTTTTCTAAGCTTTCTGCAATATTTTCAATTGACATGAACAAGAAAATGACTGCCTCTACGAAAAATGGGTCGACAACGCAAGTAATACATTATTTTAGAGACAGTGTTGATGGCTAGGAATATTTCAACCATTTCCATAGCCTATACTAAATGTTAAAAAACCATAGAATATAAAAATCACTAGCCGTCTCAGCAACATCAAATCTGCGCACAACTTGTTGACACATTTGATATTAAATAATTAAAACTAATGTTCCAATAGGTTACACAAATAATTTTTTTTTTGGCTTAGTCCCTCAAGAGGTCACTTTCAAAGTGAAATAACTAGCGCTTGTACCTATAAGAGGTCCAAGGGATTCACCGATAGGAAATTGTAGATACAATTTAAATCTACTTGAATATTACGCAATTTATTGTACAATAAATATAAATCTATACATATTTTGAAAACACAAATTTTATAATAATTAAAATTTTGATTCTATTTAATGCAATATATAAGTTTATAATAAAATTCTTTGAATGTCATCAACCTTTGAAGACTATATATTAATGTAATAAATCTCCAATCTTTAAAGAAACTTATTGTTGAAGTTAGAAATTCAAAACGAAGCCAAAACACCAGTACAAGGTATAAAATATATATTTCATATATTGGAGATACCAGATTTTTAGGCAAGAAACTAATTCATTTTTTGATAACATTCTATAGATCAAAGAAAAATTAATTTTTTTACAAAGTAAATCAAATTAAAGAACATCTAAGAGAATAAATAGATGATTTTACTTATTTACACTTGTTACAGAATAAAACAATTCAACCCCGATATATATACAGAGCCATTCAGAACAAGAAGTATGAAATCATTTAATCCACATAGTGTGACAAATTGGTGAAAATCTGAGCCACTTAGAAGAAAATGAGTATATAATCAATTTACTGTCATATGTATAAAGCAGCCAAGAATTTTACTTAAGCTCACAAAGACCATTTAAAAATTTAGTTAGAAGAACAAGTGTAAACAATGTATACAACAATAAAGGTTCTTCTAGTACTTCACTATTCTTTCACAAATTATGAACAATTAAATTCCTCTCATTCTCATCAATAGAAGATTTAAGCATTTTTCCTTATGCCAAAACAAATGAGTTATATACATCAATTTGTAGCTATTGATGATGTTTAAGCTCCCCAAATCTCCAAAAGAATCCTCCAAAAACTAGAAGAATTAGGCATAGTTTGTACATGTGCATATTCAACTCCAAAAGTTTAGTCTTGTGCATATTTAACTCCATAAGTTTAGTTTTAACCCCACATATAATGTAATTGTCCTTTATCTATCACTCTTCCAAATTCAATAAAATGTTCAAGTTTTTATTAGTTCACATTTAACAGCATACTCCTAGTGTGTGGTAGATATGTATGCAAAATGCAGAAGCATAAATAGAGCCCTTGAATTTGTCTAACCTACAACAATAATAATGTATTAAAAAGATAAATGGTAGAATTTTCTCACTTCAATCTTTACATATATGTAATTTGATAAAGTTGCAGTAGCTTTTATAAATACTTTCTACCAAATAGTTGAATCATAAGGGTCACTTGAACTCTTTAGTAAAACCTTGTTCAAATTAACAGCTTTGAAGCAAGGATCAAGAAAAGAAAGGTGCAACCAATTTACGGTTCGGTGTATTAATAAATTAAATATTTTGAGAAGAAAAGTTCTTAATATATTTTATCTAAAATCAACTATATGTATTAGTCTCATCTAGAATAAAATGTGTCATCCTAACAAACCTATCCACATCCACAAATATAAAACCATAATCTCTTTGTATTTATAGAAGTCTTAATACAAAATCCATATTGATTTTTTTAACGTGTGTTTTAGCACACCAATACAATTGGATTTGACACAGTAAGATTGAAACATATTTTTGAAGAATTCTAGCAAAATTTGCTCGCTTTCTATTTCCATAACACTACATTTCTTTGAATAATTTTGTTAAATAGTTCATGTACTCTCTTTGTGTTACCATGAGACTGCATTTCTTTGAGGAATTTTTTCAAACAATTAACATGCCTTTTTTGCATGTCTACTGTTGTAATTACAACTTTGATAGATGTTTATACTCTGTCTTTGCTTCATGTTTAACAATAGGCATTGGAGGACGTAAACTCTGGTTTTAGCCTGCCAATTTCATTTTCTTTTAAACTTTCAAAGTTTTACCAAATCCAACATACTCAACATGCATAGTATAAAATTACAAAAGCATCACCAGGAATAATGAGAAAACACTCCATAATCTGTGACTCTTTAAACCTTCCATGGCAGTTTCTAGTTAGAGAAAGAGAATAATCATCGGCCAATCAATGGATATATACATTTTTCATCCCCTATTGTAAAAATTGCAGGGCGCTAATAGCCAGCTCAGATCACAAAAATGAGATGGACTACATTCCTTTAACAACACCAAAATTTGCAAGGATAATATTCTTAAATGAAAAATAATATATTGTTGGACTCTGTAGTAGGGGAATTTAATATTATTTGTATTAGCCTCAGGTTTCCATGAAACAGAGAAATATAATTAGCAGGTGTAAATCCAAATTCCACAACTTCTTTTAGCGTCCTCCCCGCCTGTGCCAATATGGGAATTCTAGAACAGGGTATGGGTATCCATAGAAGCATAAATGATAGAGGAATTTTGTTAGATGTTGCAATTGACATTAGCCTGCTAGACACGTATGGAAAATGTAGGAGCATGCACAAAAAATGTGAAGTATTTGATAGAATTCCTCAAAGAAATATGGTCACAGGGCAGGGCGGTAAGTGCATGATAGGCACAAGAGTAACTCTATTATGCTTAAACTCTGGAAGCTCCAGTGGGACTTTGGGCATCTCCACCATTTTAATTATCCTTTCTTTTGCACCAGAGTATATTTGTAGACGACTGTTGAGGAACATTTTTTTGCAAGAAGGATTTTCCTTTTCCTCCATTCACCCCATGTCGAGAGGGTTTTCTATAACATGAATTTTATTAAATAAACCGCCATCCCTAAAATCTTCGGCTTTGCGTGAAACAAATTCATACCTTTTTCCATAAGGAGGGCATTTGTTTAGTTTTTATGTTTACAAAAGGCTTGGACTCTGCCCAACTTTTAAACCAACCATGGTGGTGGTGCCCACGGTACACAACTTCTACAGCATAAAACACAGAACTTTCACGATGGAAAAAGTAAAAATTTGGAATTGCCCACCGGAATCCAGCTGCGTGAGACAAATTCCTGATCACATGTTTTTCCCCATAAGAAGCCTATCGGCTAATTAAATATTTTATCTTAATCCCTATATGATTTTCTATAGCATTTATTTCCACCATTTTAAATATTTAAAATTTCTACATTTTCAGTCATTGTTGTCTTATATATGATTTTCTATAGCATTTATTTCCACGATTTTAAATATTTAAAATTTCTACATTTTCAGTCAATGTTGTCTTATAAGAATTTAGCACATACAAAAGTAAGTGAATTTAAAAAAAAAATTCAAATATATAAAAAGAGAAAAACTTTCTTATTTCTTAGTCATGTATAATGAATATCGTGTCTCACTCCACAGAACAAATAGTATGACTGCATAAATAGTATGATATGCATTGGTGATAATTTGGTCAAAAAGTGGTTCTCATGTCCACAGAATTTGTGAGCTAAATTCTTTACTTCACTGCCAATGTGATAGTATTTTCTTAGGTGTTTTTGTTGCTATTTGTAGCTGGACAGAAGAAAGGTGGTGGTGATATAAATCCCAAATATCTACGTAGTGTCAAAAAGATTTCTGATCCATATCTGGCAAATGCGTTGCATGTACAACATTAATGAGGTAAAGGTATATATGTCTGTATAATTTCAGAATTCAATGCAACTATAAAGGCTTGTGTCAAGGTTGGATTCTATTAGTGGTACTCCTCTGTGCTAATCTGTCCTTTCTAAGCTTTCTGCAATATTTTCAATTGACATGAACAAGAAAATGACTACCTCTATGGAAAATGGGTGGACAACACAAGTAATACATTCTTTCAGAGACGGTGTTGATGGCTGGGAATATTTCAAACATTTCTGTAGCCTATACTAAATATTAAAAAAACATACAATATAAAAAATCACTAGCCGTTTCTGCAACTCAAATCTGCGCAACACTTGTTGACACATTTGAACTAGATTTTCCAATCTAACGGTGGGAAACCCTCTAGACAGAATGACTACCATTGAAACCATCTGAAATGTTCAATTTTCACCAGTTTACGTCAGGGTTGCATTTTTATATGGAAGGGACGTGCAAATTACTCCGAACGACCATTGGATACATTTCGTCTGTTTCGTTTTACTCCTTTCGTCATTGCCAATTTTCCATCTCGTCACTCTTTTAATGTATTTATGTTTGGTCTGACTTCTGATCCCCCAAAAATGATCGTACTCCACCGCTATCAAATGATAAGCCGGCGGGCAACACTCCCTAAGAAATTCCACGTGGTTCACCTGCTCCAAACCCGATGTTCTTATTTGGAAATAGACAGGCTAACTTTTGATATCTATAGTCGAAGTTGTTCGAGAGGTGATGAACGACGATGCAAGCCATCTTGACTCTGCATATTTTACTTGTTTTTAAGTGGTTGTTTTTCCGAACACAGATCAACAAATTAATATGATTCCCTGCAATGCATGACCGGGTCAGAAATCCAAAGGCCCGCCGGATGACAAAATAGGGCCAGAGAATCACAGTATTCCAGAAAATGGGCAACGGCTGCATCGCCTGCTTCTCCCATCAGGGCTTTTTGGATTCTCCAAAACAAGTTGGTAAATTACGGCAGACAACGAAAAGTGGAAGGGGATTGAGAAATCTGACAAAAGATGGGCTGAATGGCACCGAGCTTTGAATGCAATACGACAAATTAATGGGTTGAAGTTCAGTGAAGGTGATGATGAAGTAGAGTTTAGAGAGAAAACAGTGAAATAGATCTATACCAACTAACCTAACCTAACCTAAGGGTTAGTTGGTCTAAGATTGTGAAATTGCTCGCCTCCATGTCAACATTGAGACCACATAGGCAGGACTGTGAACAGAGAAATCGGTGGAGGTAGTAGTAGTGCGCCAGAATGTCGAGCATTGGAGGACTTCCGCCTTTGAGGTCACGCTGAAAGGGGGCACTCGAGGGTTTCACACTGGCAGTTAGAGATTAGAAAGTATTAGAAGTCGCAAGCACAAGCGATAATTATTCAGAATCTGTAGGGTCATCTCCGAGAGATTCAAATTCAAAGCTTTGAAGAAGGTTATAGGTAGAAATTAGTTTTCTCTACCCAGAGGATGAAGTGCTCGCACAGAAGCTCTTCCTTCGGGGCTGCTAGACGCTCCCATGCTGCCGCTGCATTGATCACAGTTCCCCCAATTACCAGAACCTTACCCATTTCCATAGAGTATGTGGACTAGTCGACACTTTAGACTAATTTGAATAATATAGAAAATACTTTTTATCATAATATTTTGTAAAAAAATATTTTTAATATTCTTATTTAAGAAATCTAAGTTTACCACATCCTACGCGCTACAAGATTTTTTTCTCTTGTTTTTGTTTTTTCTTTTAAATATCAAACCACGGTTCTTCTAATTTGATTTTCGTCAAAGTATTATGTTCCCTCTTTTTAAACCACGTAGAATTCTTAAATAAACAAAATTCAAATAATTAAAGTGGTATTTCAAATAAAATATTTAATATATAAGTAAATTATATTACTATTATTAAAAATAAATTGTGATATTGCTATCAGAATTCAACTTTGTAGTTTTTGAGTCAAACTTATTGAACCATGTTTCATGAGTAGTGGTTCACAAGAACCCATCTCTCATGAGAATGAATGAGATGTAATAAGTGCTAAATTTTCTATTCATTCTCATGAGAGATGGGTTCTATTGAACCACTACTCATGAAACATGGGTCAATAAATTTGACTCAAAAAATACACAGTTGAATCCTGATAGCAATATCACAATTATTATACTACTAAAGTTTGCAAAGAGAAATGAATGTTTTTTTACATACATCACCACTTGGCAATTAGTGGACATTCTTGTTATTCTTTTGAGGTCTTTAAAATTTAGTGGTGTGGGTTGGGCCCCTAACCATTTGTCCATTCAATTGATCCGGCCCAATCTAGTCGGATTGATGAGATCGATTCGCCTTTCCTTAGATCCACTTATAGTCCCAAGGACATCAAATTTCAAAGTTACAAAAAATCATCACTCTATATCCAATCTAGAGCTAACTACATTTCTCCATCGTATTTTAATACCTAGCATAGCATAAACACCATTTCAATTCTCATGCCTCTATCTATAATTATTTAATCTAGGTTTACTCATCATCATGCGTGTGCATTCCATAAATGATTGACTTAGATTACTCTTTTGTTATCTTTACTCAGGCTTTAAGTCTATAATTCTCTAAAACCATGTTTAATATTGTTTCTGGAATTATTCTTGTACTTTCAATTTACTATAATTTAGATGTAATTGTGCTATTGCAATTGGGTTGTCAAATCCATTAGCGTTACCAATATATTTTGGCAATCATCTTTTTGATTAACGTATTTTAGTTTTCTCTGCACTATTTAGTTGTTAAATTGGGGAATTTTTAAATTGATCCCTCTTGTTGCAAATGGTTCCTATTTTCTCTTAAAGTAAAAACAAAGAATCTATTTCTTTCAAATAGGGGTGTGAAACGCTCAAGGAAAACAAATCTTTAACAAGTACAAGTGATTTTGGAGTGTAAGACTTTAGCCTTTGTTTATAATTGGTAATATAAATTTTAATATTTATTCTATACCATATTACTTTTATTTATTTTAAAGAACAAGAAAAGGCATATTGAAAAGAATAAATATTACAATATTTTGCCTCTGAATTCAAAATGATAGTTTTTAGGAAAGAAGGACGAAATATGTAAATTTTATTTTTATTTCTTTATATTATTAAAGATCAATATTTGTCAATAAATAAATGTAAATGATTATTAGAGATGGTTTTGAAGTGGATACTTTTCTGATTATGCGATGGACAATTTCATTTGGGTTACAGTGTTCAAATTGAGTCAGATCATTCGTATCTCCCAAATCAAAGAATTATTGAAATGGAAAGCTTTCATCAGATGGACCATTTCAATTATCATGCCTCTATTTAAAATTATTTAGCCTAGGTTTATTCATCGTCATGAGCATGCATTTCATAAAAGATTGACATACATTAATCATTCGTTATCTTTATTAAGGTTCCAAGTATAATTCTCTAAAATCACTTCTAATATTGTTTTTTGGAATTATGCTTGTACTTTGAATTTACTATAATTCACATGTAATTGTGCTATTGCAATTGGGTTGTCAAATTCATTAGCATTACTAATATGCACAATCGAATCAAGAAATGAATTTGAATTAAAAATGGATTGTAGAAATCTGATAATGTTAATTATTAGTATATTTTAGCATTCATCTCTTTGATTAACACATTTTAGTATTCTCTACACTATTTAGTGATGCGGAGGCCCTAGGTGGACTTGCAATCATTCATGCTATGAGGGACTTCACAAGTGTTTTACAACACTAACCAAACTTCTTCATCAAGATCCTTCTCCTTGATCCTGTCAATACCTTCTCCATCAGAGGGAACATACAATGTCTTGTGCCACCATAGGCTCTACATCTTGTTAACATCACAATGT
>MU225654.1:1149950-1171951 GCA_018584345.1 Thuja plicata | reverse complement strand
CAATGACCACCAATCTCAAGAGAGAAAGTACCAATCAAAGTTGAAGACTAAACCAAGTTTGAAGTAATGACAAATCCTTCCCTACCTACAAGGGGATCTATCGTCAAGAAGAGCTTCGCATGTAAGAAAAGATAATGAATCCCACTCTCTCAAGATCTCAACAAATAGTGTTCATAGGGCCTAATTACTATGTGGAACATATATGCAAGAAAGCAAATCCAGGTTCATTTTTAGAGCACCAATTGAAAATGTGATCTATGAAAGCAAGAAAACACTCAAGATAAACACATGAGATGTTTATTATTATTTCCAAAATCAAAATTTTATAGAGATGCAAAAAAATACCTCAAATCCAAAGCAACATGAGCATTTTTTTTTATCCACGCAAGTCCAAGCAATCCCCACGAACTCTTCAACAAGCAAGACAAGCAAACAAGCAAACAAGATATGCAATATATATTCAACTTATGCAAACCCTAGGGTTAGATCTAAAAATCAATTGTTAGGAGCAATAATAACCAGCAAATAATCCAAATGATAACTCACATCATGCATTGAACCATGTGAAAAATAAGTGCAAGCTAATCATTAAATGCCTTTTTTTTTTAATTTTGATTTTTGACCTAGTCAACAAGATCTGATTTGTTTGCTGTGATTTTGGCCCTAAAAATAGAAATGTTAAGAAGAGATCCCTATTAAAAAATAGAGAAATTTCCAAAAATGTAAATTTTTTAGCAATATTTTCTTATTTGTGCCCTAGGGACCCTATTTATCAAAATAAACCAGTTTTTAAAGAGCAGATTTTTAAGCCATTATTTGTCATCAAAACAAAAACCATAGAGAACATACCCCCTATAGAATTCCAAGAGATTTCCAAAAATGTAGATTTTTCTAAACAATTCACTGATTTGTGACCAGAAATGAATTTTCATGAAAAATCATTAAAAAATTATAAATTGTGAAAAAATGATCCGAAAAATCTGATATTCAAACTAAGACACCTGTGACCCAATGCCAACCTGCAAAAAAGATTTCAGACCAAAACTCCAATTTGTTTGGGAGATATGATCAAATCTTTCAAAACACCCTAGGTTTTGTCTTCAACTCATCCTGCACAAGGGTTAGGCTTGAAAAACTTCAATAAAATAACAATGTAAAGATTAGAAAATTAGAAAATTTGAATAAAATGAAGGAAAACTAGGAGCATCATACCCCACGGTGGGTGTCGAAATATGTGCTAAAGATGTGTCACACTTCTATCAGTCATTCCATGCAAGGTTGGTCAAGAATGAGGCCTCAAATATCAACTCATAGCTCCCTAGTCATGGAGTGCAAAGGAGTCATGGAGTGCAAAGGTTTGTAATGGAGGCCCTCAGATTGACCTAGTTGTGCCTATACAAGTACACCATGAAATGAGAGATTCAATGCATGAAAATGAAATCTATTCTATATGATTGCAATGCATAAAAGGAAATTAGTCTAAATGATAACAATGCAAGATTAATCTATGAAAGGAAATATGAATGTAATCTAATATAAATCTAATCTACATAAATAGCCATGGATGCAAGAAGAAGAAAACAAGAAGAGAGAAGTTGCAATATCCAAGCCAAAGTGCTCAAATTTTCCTCCAAAATTGCTCTTCAAACCTGTAGCATAACAATACATAAAAATTCTATTTGTTGATAGATGATTGATGATTATCAAATGAGAAGGAGAGATTTCCTTATATAGGAAAGTGAACGGTTGATATCAAGAGGCAAAAAGAAATGAGCAATGGTGGAGATTAAATCTTGATTGATCCATGTGCTTATTAAAGCAAAAAGCCCACCACTTAGAAAGATGTGAAGAAAAAGAGATTTTTATTTAATTTATTTCGTTTTTCAACAAAGAGGGATTTAAGTGGGGGTTTTTTATTTATTTAATTAAAAGAGGGGTTTTCTTTATAATTAAATAAATTAGAAGAATTTTATTTAATTAAATGGGAGGAATTTAATTTAATCAAATAAGATGAATTTTATTTAATTAAAAAGGAGATTAAATCTTTTAATTAAATAAAAATTATCAAACCTTAGGAAATATTAAAATAATTGAATTAATTACGATTTGATCAAGGAAATTGATTTGAATTGAAAATGTTGAAAAGCATTGATTCAGGAATTTGATAAATTGATAAATGGGGGCCCATAGTCTAGGTGACCATTTTAGGGTGCATACACAGTGTACCCAGTTGGCTTTCCAAGAGTCACAGTCACAATTGGAGGAGGTGATCGTAGAGTTGGAGCATGTTCAGTCCTCACCAACCCCAGACCCAGTTCAGTTGCACACTGAGGTGGTTGGTGGTGAGTTTTCTTCTATGGTTGGAGATGTGAGATGTGATGATGTGCCTGACACATCCATCTGAGATATGGGTGCAGTAGGTAAGGAGGAGGTGAGGGAATCAATGGGGATGAGCTCTCATGGTGATTTTCTTCCTACTGTTGGAAGCGAATTTATTACCACATTTCATACAACTAGTGGCAGTAGACAGTTGGTAGTGCCACATTTGCAGGAGGATCAGTTGTGGGTTGCGAGGGAGCAGGTTGATGCTTTCGCGTATAGTTTTTACTGTACTTAGTCATTCATGGAGTATTTACTTGAGAGTAGAGATTTGCAGGGGAGTTCGTATCGAGTATCTGAGGGTACTCTCATTAGAGGCTCTGGTGCTATACGGTGTTTGGTGGGGAAGATTGTAGATACCTTAGCTACAATGCTTCCCAATAGGGATTTTGTGGTTGGGTTTGCTGAGAGGGTTTCCTAGGATCCTACCCAGCCTACAGTTAGGGTGGAGTCAGAGATTGGAGCCATCTCCTGATTCCCAGTTTGGTAGTTATGAGCCATTGACGGAGATTGGGACTTTCTATCGACATTATACTGTGAGGTGTTCTCATCATTTTTCTTTCAAACCATAGGTAGAGGATTTGGTTTTTCATCATCGTGGGTTGGCTCCAGATTCATACCATCCATTATGGGATGGGTTAGTACCATCTTTTGCAGATGGGATCAGCAGTTGCAAGTTATATCACTTGCAGTATCCTCATGCCTAGGTCGGTTTTGTCAAGATTGGATTTGGTGGTAGTGACTCAAGTACCTACACTTGTTATCATATCCATAGTGTGGTTAGGTGTGAGTGTTAGTTAGACAGGGACGCGAGGATTGGCAGAGTTAGTGTTTCAGTTAGGTTGAGTTATGCTGAGTTGTTTCCTCCATCCACACCTACAGTTAGTCTTCAAATGATTCTATAAGTGATGTCAGTTATTTGGGTGTTGGTGATACACGAGCCAGTTGTGCGTGATAGTGATATTACACAGTTTCATCCATGGGATCCAGGTGGATTGTGATGTTTCTTGTTCCTGTGATTACTTGGGGACAAGCAATCTTGGGGAGTGAGGACTGTAATGTCCCCAATTTTAGTAGGGTCATTGAATGGATGGTGCCAGGTGATTATCATGATCCTCGTGGTCTGGCAAGGGTTTTAGAGGGTCATTGGTATGAACTTACTATTTATAGTAAGTCAATGGATAGTTCTGATGAGCTCAGATGAGTTAGAGGAGTTTTGTGATGCTCTTAGTTTTTATTTCTGGCTTCCGATTTGGGTTCCAAGAATCTTGGAGAGAGCGACTATTTTTAGTAAGTCACCCCGTTAGGTTCGCTCATCATCTTTTATCATCATGATCAATCCAATGCAAACAGATTTCGATTCTGGTGCTTCTTCAGTTGTTTTCGCAAGACGGGTCAATTATTATTATTATTTAATTAAATTTGCTAAGGTTGCCATTATTGTTGGTATTATATGTTGGGTACCTAAGTGTTATAGCTCGTCGGAACCAAGATAAAAAGTTTTAAATCTTGGGCACAAGAAATAGGGACCTTGCATGTCATAATTTCATGATATTGATGAAAATGTCATTTTTGGAGCCAAATGAGTTAATAAATTATATTAATCAATATGTGCCTAAGTATAAAAGTGGTTCAATTGAAAAGTGTGTGAGAGAATACACTTTTTTAATTATAAAAGCAATAGGCAAGGCATTCATTCACTATTGATTGATTATATTATATTTGGTTTGTTTTCTCTGAGAACTTCTAATCTGTGCCCTTGCTGAAGTATAAGGGTCAAATTGGCTTCTAGAAGACTGATTCTTCTGAAGTTAATATATTATTGGTTGTTGAAGTATAACCAAGATCTCTTCCTTCATTCTGTTTGCCTGTAACTGGAGGTAGAAAGTAATTCTGAAGCTAGACATTACTGTTTGATGCAATCTGATAAAATTTGGATACCAAAGTTGTGGTGAAGAGGACAAGGGTTTGGAATCGAATGTCTGCAGAAGAGTTGTAAATTCTTCATCGCATTGGCACTTAGAGCTGAGTGACTGGTATCAGCTATTTGTATTCTACATAGTGGGTTGATCAGCATTGAAGATGATTAAAACTTCATTCTAGAATTACCGTAGATGAGAAGATTGGCTGCCATAGGGTTTTGAATTGGTTTGTAGCGGTTGCAGCACCTTCTATCCAGTGCATTATCATATCAGCCGACACCCTTCTTTCATGTGCAAAACCACACTAGTTGTTGCTTGTTCTTCTGTCTATCATGACCAGCAACAACAAGCATGGGAATGAAAGCCGGTCTTTTCTCAATGAATTATTTTGTATATGGCTATGTATTGGTTTTAAAATTTGATTAGAGTTTTTATGAATTCAAAAGAACTTCAGAATTGGGCGCGATTTAAATATTAAGTTATTTCAAATTATTCATTCCTTGCATTGTGAAATTTATGTTCTGAAAATACAAGGAAAGTATATAGATATACATGCAAAACAATTTAAATATATTTCCAGAGAAGAAGGAATTTGTATTGTATTTGATTTTAGCATAAGAGCTAGGTAGGCTCATTGCAATGGTATAAGAGCTTTCCTGTCAACTGTTTGACAAAATTCCAAACATATGATTTGCATGGAAATTGATAAAATTTAGATGGTTTAAAGTTGAGGCCAATCTAGGGTCGTTACAGAGATTAACCATTTCCACATATTTGAAAGTGTAACTCTCAAACCATAGGGGATTACCAAGTACCGAGTGATTTTCCCATGCTTGATCTAGAAGGCTTTTTTTGTTTCCTTGCAACTCTGCAACCATCAGATCTATAACTACATCAGACATAACTGTGTCTTTATACAAGGGGGAAAACAACATAGAGTGATCAATATTGCAATTTTTATCATCTGAAGAGGGTTTGAAAGGTTTTTGTAAGACTACAAAGTTTGAAAGGGTAGATGACAACTGTGAATGAGTCTTGAGCATTTCAAGATTGCTTGTGGAAGGAAATTGAGGTTGAACCGCCACTTTTCTCCTCTTAGGAGAATCTCTGATCAAATGCCCTTCTTGTTAGTAATAAAAGAAAGCATTGTGTTTGTTTAAATAGCCTAGGGGCTAGGAGAACTTGAAACCAGGACTGATAAGTTTAATATTTTTAAGAAGTTGATTGTTAAATCCATTTCAATGCAGACTTAGGATGAACTCTCAACCTACAAAATTTATCATTACTATTTTTATAGCAAATAACTCTTCCCAACTATGAAACTATATCTTTGAGTAAAAGGCCTAAAGGCTAAGTTTAAATTGGAAGCTCAACCCACATTGGGTAGCAAGATTTAGAGGGCCCTTTAGGATGAAAGTCCAGAGTCCAGACCTGAAGGTAAAAAGTTTGACTGTAAATAACCCAAGTTCCATACTGTAACACAACCTATTCATGTTCAACACTTTTAAATTTGTAGGAAACATAACCCTTCCCTAGCCCTCTAAGGGCTTATATCTCCCAACCTCTACTCTCCTAGTTGAGCTTAGCCCATTTGTAGAAATCAATTTCAGATGGTATTCCCCTCAGGAAAAATAAAATTACAGAGTGATATTGGCAATCTTCAATGCAATAAACCACTTCATCAATAGTGCAAATTCTAAAATTTTACTTTGATCTTTGTTGTTTGTTGTCTCCATAGCTTGATCCATCTGGTCAGAACTTCCTTGATTAATGTGAAAGAACAATACCAATACATAAATAATGAAAGTTGATTAATTTAATTATATGTGAAATGATGTAGTGGTTTGCAATCCACCCCTTGATATTTCATATAAACAATTTATGTGAGACATAAAGGGGCATGTTGATCACATAAAGGTTGAATGCAATGTTTGTATAACTCAAGGCATTGTCTACACATAGGATTATCCTACAAAAATTATATTTGATTTCAAAGTTTCCTCCTAGAGTATACTATAGATATGAGGACATAAACCATTTTAAGGTCTTCTTGGGTTGGAGAGTCATTTCAATAGTTTTATTTAGATGATTATTGAATCTACTATTATTGAGAGATATTTGAAAATGCATATAGATTATATTCGTATTAATTAAAAGGATGAATTCTATTTTTTACTTTATTAAGTTAAATAATTATATTTGATATGAAAATATAATAAATGGATGTCATATAAATTAAATTAGTTACCTATATTTACCTTGATTTCACTAAAAAATATTAATATTGGTATAGTAGCATTACTTTTATTTTATAAGTTCTAAGAAAAATTACTTACACTTCTTGGAAACACATGTATTGATGGCTAGAGTGCAACTTGCTCTACATTAGTGAGGAAAGGATTGATGTGAGATATTAGTAGATCCCAATAACTAATTTAACTATACATTTCTACTATTGGCAATAACATTACAAAATTAAAATTAAGGTGATTTACCATATAATTATTCAATCTATCAACTATGTTAAAGTTATGCCATAATTTTGTATCATTCGAGGCCCCGACAACATACATGAAATATCTTTTATAGGTGAGATTTAAGTCAAAGACCACTCTAAGAAACTTGATTGCCCAAGGAAAATGCTTATGCAAATAGTTGTCAATGCGAATTAACCACTCATGCCTAATGAAACTCATTTTGTCAATTAGAACATAGTGAATGAAATGCATACTTTAAATGTTTCAAGCACTTTTCCCTCAAGATGATTCTTCTCTTTTAGTGGAATGTAGAGGGTAGTGTGATTCATAGACTCATTGATGTTAACTATTGCAATATACTAGTTGGATCAAACAATAACAATGATATTTCAAATATTCAAACTTCATGCCTAATTATATGCATTAATTTTGAATTTTCAATGCAAACAATACCCTACACAATCATTCAAAAGGTTGCCTTTGATACCATTCTTGCAAATAGAATGCAATAGTATAAAATGTAGTGTAGTGTCCAAATGATAGATTGTTTGGGTTAACACTCATAAACTCCTTGTTACATATACCTGCTAGTGTGTTGATTCAAGGGTGTATGGAATCTAGTGTTGACACTTGTAAGGAATGGGGATGTTAAAATAAATCAAATTGTGGTTGTTATTGAAGTAATGCTCACCAAACATGCCAAGTTCATCAGAGTCAATAGAAATGCCTTAATAGAGATGAAATAGAAGTTGCCTTTTTCAACCTTTCTACATTCCATGCATTTGATTGATCAAGAGGGTTTCATCATCAAAAGTAACAAGTCATCTAATAGTGTTAAGTCATCATGTTGTGCATTGTGGGTATCTTTTCTATCTTAATGCTCCACAACATCAAAGTTATGCCTGGCCTAATGTTAGGGCAATTATATGGAATGGTTTATACAATAGGAGCCCACTTTAGCAAAAGTGCCCAAAATAGTCTAATTATTTAGGAAGAAAGGTTGTGATGCAATGTGTACCATGAACACCTCTCGGAACTACACATTTGTTCAGCTGGTTGTTCTTGTGAACTGTGACAGCCATTCAATTCAAGGGACCCTCAAGTTTCATACCTACCTGGTCAGGATCTAATTTATGGTATTGCATGTGTAATAAGAATTATGAATCCATGATTTAGACGTTGGAGTTGTTCTACTTTGATAGAAGTTTTTTAACATATTTGTCTCCACGCTGTGAAGCTCTCGATTTGAGAGTGGAATTCATTTTGTTAAAGGGCTATATGGAGAGCATTGTGGTTAGATGGCATGTACCTACTATGAAGACTCTGTTATGATTTAATGTAAAACTCCAAAAATGTCATATTTTCAGAATTTTAATAGATGATTCAAGTTTGGACAGAGTGAAAGCCAGGGTCATATGTTATTGGCACAGGACATATCTTGCTTTGCTTTACAGAACGCTGTGGTTGCTTTATGAGAAGTTTAAAATTAAAATTCGCCGTTGCCGGGGATCGAACCCGGGTCACCCGCGTGACAGGCGGGAATACTCACCACTATACTACAACGACACTTGTTGTGATCAAGTTTTATGTAATTAGTATTATACAGATTATACGTCTAACAAAATTTCGCTTTAAATGCATCTACAAGTGCTAAATTTATATTAAATATCATTTTGTTTGCGCAAGTCAATGTACGATAAATAAACTTAATATAAATTATTTATAGCGCATTTAAAATTTGAATATTTGTTTTTATTAAAAAATTGTTTAAATTTTGTGTTTATATTGCAAATCTTCCTTTTTCAAAAAATAAAATATAATAATAAATATGAATAAACATTTTTTAATAAATTATAAATATATATTTATACTAATTGTAAAAATATGATATTGTTTATATCAATTGTTAAATCGTGTTTAAAAAAATAAACTTCACAACATATGAATCTTTTAGTTAACATTTTTTCAAAAAAATTTGGATTTTATTAGTTTACAATTGTACTTAAACAAAATTTAACTTCCAAATGAACAAGAGTAGAAGTGCAAATACAAGTAAATCTCAAAGCTCACTAAATTGAACAACAAGATAAGTTCTAAGCTTGTTATAAAAAACAAATTACAAGACTTATGTGAAATGTTTTATCAAAATAAGGATTTTCTTTAATCATAAATGGCAAAAGTAAAATCTTTATATGCATCCTTCTTATTGGAAGTTTATAAGAGAATTATTATAGACTCTAATTTTTAATTATTATCATTAAGAAATAAATAATATTGTTTTTTAAAAATGTTTATGAGACTAATCTTTTGTAATCATTATTTGTTGCAAAGTTCAATGTAAATGTTTATCGGTTTAAATAATTTTAAATTTATTGTATTTACATATTTAATTTCATAGATTTAGTTGATAAATGTAATCAAATATAATTATATATAAATTGATTAAGAGTTATGAGTATGTACGAGTAAAATTTGTACATTTATATCATTTTTATTTATTTTTGTGTTTGTTTCAAAGTGATAGCTTAATATATGTATATAGTAGCAAATATCACAAGACTTCATAAAGCTAGGTTCATTCCCTTAGTCTTTCATATACATAGGAATAAGTGCATACCTCTATATGCTTAATCTTACTCTAGTCATCACATTCTTTACTTATTACCAGCATTTACTTCTTATTATTTATATGAAAAAAACCATCCCACTTTGACTTGACCAATAATGTCATGAGTAATGTACTATACAACTTATGTAAGTTGTTATATTTATTGTATAAGTGATGAGTGTGCAAGTATCTTACAACAGAGCAAGATACATTGGAGATCTTATTATAATTCTATGACACATATAAGAGCAAGCAAGAGTAGAGCTACATTGTTGGCTTGAATTGTTGACCAACTTTTGATGCATTTTATGATACATTTTAAATCATATTTCAATAACGATAATGGAGCCAAAACAAAGTGCCCTTGCCTTAACAAGTGAATTATGAAAGTGTAAGAATATCTACTGAAATAGTCTACATAATTCTTTATAATGAAGCATTAGAATTTAGGCTCTTTGTTTGGGAACCATCTTCGAGTTATGGGATTTGCTCATGATTATAGTAATCACAAATAATTTGCAGTGTACTCTTATATATATTGGGTGTTGGAAATAGGACTTGTATGGTTCTATTTCAAGATATCATTATATTATCAAAAAACCTCCAAATCTATATGTTGGTGTAATCTTATGTGAAGTATCAAGTCCAAATCTGTATTGTAATCATATTAGTGCTATTGGAAATATAATTAGTTTGAGCTTAAAAGCATTTCTTTTTCAAAAGGGATAATCTTAAGATAAAAATTGTTTAATGTACATAAATATTTTCATATTATTTTCTTCCTTATAACTATTTGAACATATTTTTATGCATTTATCTCCTTTAAGACTATTCTACCAAGTCTCCACTATCTTATCTTTCTCTTATTTGATATCAATTGCTGATCAAATCTATTTCCTAGGCGGTACAATTTTTTCTAAGACTAATCTTGGTTTGAGGAAAGTCAGGCATGGAGGACATGTGTGTTTCAAGAAAGATAAACAATAGTTAATAGGGGTTGGTTTTATGGTTGTATATATAAGAAATATATCTTCATGAGATTAGTTTACAACATCATCAATTCAACTTTGAAACTAAACAATTTAAGATAATTGAATTGAAAACATGAACAATGAGCATCTCATGGCACTCTATCTAGAAAAGATAATAGTATATACTCTCATCTTAAACATCCATTAATGAAAGTCCGAGGTTGAGAATTGATGATCTAAATGATGTGATTATGCCCTATTTTAGCTCAATTACACTAAAATGCTTCAATTATTACTCGGGTATGTGCAGGATCATGGTATGCCTAACAGGTCCTTAAGTGGCAATAAAATTTCAAAAAATCAGGGTTAGGCAGATTCACATAAAACTTTGAACAAGTTATCAATCTTATATCAAAAATATGTATGAAGAGAATCTATAGAAAATTTAATTTAGTTTCTAAGATACTAGCCCTTTTATGAAAAAAATTATTCTATATGGTAAAAATTTTAAATTTCAATGCGGTAGTATGAAAATTTCAAGAAAAAGATAAGAAGTAGGTGTATGTCTGACCACCTTAAACAGAATCAAATGATAATATTTTTTTACAAGATTCTAGATATAAGTATTAGACTCATGTTTGGATGTGACATATTTTTTTGTAATTTTTTTCTAAGTAAATAATTAATTATGATTTTTCTACTACAACTTTTCCAGAATATACAAAATCTCATGTTTGGCCACCTTAACTTCGTGTAAACTTCATCAAATTGAAAAAATTTAAATTTTTTATTGTAGTAGGTAAATCATAGAATGTGACTCAAGTTTTTTATTTAAAAAATGTTATACCATTTGAAAGTTATAGTTATTTTTCTATCAATCTATCAACCGGGACTGAAAAGATAAGAAGTAGGTATATGTCTGATCACCTTAAACAGAATCAAATGATAATATTTATTTACAAGATTATAGATATAAGTAGTAGACTTATGTCTGGATGTGATGCATATTTTTTTGCAATTTTTTTATATGTAAATAATTAATTATGATTTTTCTTCTAAACATTTTCCAAAATATAAAAGCTCTTGTGTCTGACCACCTTAACTTAGTCTAAACTTCATCAAATTGAATTTTTTTTTCTTTTTTTCTTGTGGTAGGTGAAGCATAGAATGTGAAATATGTTGGATATTTAAAAAAAATATTATACCATTTGAAATTTATAGGTGTTTTTCAACCAGTCTACCAATTAGGACTTCTTTCACATCACCACTGTTTGGCATACCATGATCTTGCACATACCCACTCCTATTATGCAAATGCAACAAATGAATTCTATGCTCAAGAGATGAATTTCCTATAATAAGGATTCTCAAAATCATAGAATGTAAAGTGGTAATTTTCTCTTAAAATGCATGCTATTTAAAGGATTTCCCAAGCGTCGGGGTAGAGTTAAATTGATCATGATTAGAGATGAGTTAGGTTAATGGTCTCAAATATTGGGACAAAATGGATGGTCAAGATAGCATAGGAAAATTGGGTGGTTGAGATAGCAAAGCCTCTTGAGTGATCCATGTGATCTCAATTCCTCATTCTCATTGGTTGATTTACTTTTGTCCCATGTGATGGGTGAGAGTAAATGAGAATTAATTAATTAGTTTGTTTTAGCCATGTGCGCCCTTAAAGGGGTTGGATTTAATTTTATTTAACTATACAATTAATTAATTAAAATCAATTGCATAATTATTTGATCATTTTGATTTAATTAATCCAAAAGATTCGATTATTCAATTAATTCATTATTTTGCTTGATTTCTCACTTTGCTCTTTGTTTGATTTTGCTTGACCAAAATTAGGTGTCTACAAAGGCATTAGTATCAAGTTGTAGAAACTTGAAAAGGAGGATTGTCTTATCCATCGCAATATAGGGGTTGGGGTCTCTAGAGGTAAATCTATAACCATGTAAAGAAATGACTTGGTAGTGTAGGATCATAAGGAGACTTATCATGTTTGGTTGCTAAATTCTATCATTCTAAATATTTTAAGAGAGGCTATCATGAAATAGCTACAAAATAATATTTGGAACTTGAATGAGAGAAAAATATTTCATAAAAAATATGTTATATCTTGAATATAGAAGATGGTGCCTTGATTGTTAGATACTTGGATTCCTTCAACTTTATTGTGACTCAATTTAAATTAATTGATGTTTACATGGATGATGAAGACCAAAGTATTAATCTGTGACCTAATGTCCATTCTTATCACTACCACTAAGTTAACACTTGAAGAGGTGATGGGTTCTCTTTCTTTAGAGGAGCTAAGATGAAAGAAAATACAAAATAGAAAAGATTCCTCAGTTTCACTTAAATTCATAGGAAAGAACACAAAGAAGGACAATATATTCAAATTCAGAGGTAGATTTAAGTTCTCAAGGAGGAATAAAGTAAACTTTTGGACTTGTGGCAAATTTGACAACTTAAAAAAATACTCTTGGAGGAAGAAGATTAAAATATAAAGCATGGGTCTAAAGATGATTTTGATTCCAAATATTATTAAGACATTTATTTATTTTTTACAAATTTGGCCATGCATACATGATTGAATATGAGGCATTTTTTTCACATGACTCTCCATCAAGATTATTTTCTAACATATAACATTTTTATATGATAAGAAGGTATACCTCTATGAAATCTCTTATATCAATATTTTTAGTCGTGGGAAATTAAAATCAAATTCCCATGTCAAAGAATCAAAGGAATCTCATGACTCCTACATGTCTATTGTTTATCATAAAACATATTATCCATTAGTAAAATGCAAGAAGTGGGTGTGTATGTGATATTCAACAAGGTTGAGTGTATGATTATTTGAGAAGATATGGCTCTCATGAATAGAGTTTATATTGGTACTCTCTTATTTCTTATTACAAGAATATACATTCAATACAATAGTTCTTACATAGTAGTGGTGAAGAGATCTAATACTTTCACTAATCTCTAGGAATGGAGGTTACAAAAAAGAGTTCTATTGTGAGTCAATTTGGTAAGAAAAATATACAAACAAGCATTTAGAATATGATGATTTAAAAGAATAGATAAACATACCATCAAGTTAACACAAGATATATCCTAGGAAACCATTGCGAGGAAAACATCTAGGCTTTAAAAATATGAGCACACACTTACTCTATTCAAAAAAATTGCAAAGTTCATATAATATGCTTTTAAAACACTAAGCTTCGTAACTTCATTCCATGTGAACAAGCAACTAATGATCATGTAACTACAAATATCAATCCATGTTTCATTTTTGTTAGGAATACGGTTGTACACCTTCCACAAAAATAACTTATTTAATTATGTAAAATAAAATATTTATTTGTGGTGCATCTTGGGAGATGTGACTAACCACATTACATACATATTTAGATCCACTTAAAAATTTAAATGTAACAAATTAGTTAGATATTTCATGTGTGGAATTGCACATGATGGGAAAAATATTAACATTAAAAAAATAGTACCAAAAAGTAAATGTTGGTCAATAATTTTGTGTACTTGGTGTTTTGAGGAAAACAATTTTACCTTACCACTTGGTTGTTCTATGTGATGTTTATTTTATAAAAGTAATAACATGTTTAGTAGTTGACTTTGGGTGGTTGGATAGATAGTGGCTTGGCTTGGCTATCATTGTATTGAGCTCTTTGTTGGGAAATAAATAGGTTTAATACCAAATATTGTGAAGACCACTCTCTATCCAATAAGCCAATCAAAGGATGATATAAAATTATTTGAAAAATACAACATGAAAATTTGAAACTTATATACAAATATACAAAAAGTAACGAAGATGGGGGACCAAAAGGGGGTCTTTAGATGACACTTTTTTTTTGTAAAATCAACAAAGTCCGATCTTGGATAAGAAAATAAAGATATTTACTCTCAACATTTTAAGATGCAACAAGAAAAACATTGTAGTTCTCTAAAACTATTATATAAAATAATTTTTTCTTAATGGAAGAGATTAAGGGTTTCAAAAGGGCGAGCATGCAAAGTGGTCATGTTTATACCAAAAAAGTATAGCATAGAGTCTAGTGTGTTCTCCTTAAAATATTAACTTTTTTCACATTTCAAAAATTGCTCCAGTAAAAAAATAGCTAACACCATGTACTTATGCCAATATTTTTGGCCAATTTTTTAATGAATAAATATGATTTTCACTAATTTTCAAAGTGGACACATCCTGAAAGTATAAGTTTGAGCATTTAGACCCCTAATTTGTTTGAAAACTAATCAAATCATTTTTTAAATATGTGTAGAATGGATAATAGTTTTTGAAAATGTAATGTATTTCACACTTTCAATGATTAAATAAAAATTATATACTCAAAATACCACAAATTGGTTTCTGATAAAAAAAACAGACACTAACAAAAAATTTGAAGATGAAAAACTTAACTTACTAAAAGAGTGAAAAAGAAATTATATGTTTGGATAGCTAATGGAGAGCTTACTGTCATCATGGTATTTTAAAATTTGTGTTGAAACATGTGCAAAAGTGATGGAGAGCACACCCAAAAATGTGATTTTTTAAAACTTTTTCTAAAGCACATCTTTGGCATTAAATGGTCGTCCAACCCTTTTGGTAAGATGCCCAAGGAAAATTTAAATGAGAGGGTTGGAATTTCCTAATGCAAACTATAACAAGAGTTATTTTATAGAAGTAGAAAAGGCGCTCATGTTTTGGACTAGACATGTTTCCAACTCCCCATCTTTATCTTCAAGTTAGACTCAATCTCTCAATCATAATATATAAAAGAAATTTAACACTTAAGTTATATTTCATGTATATATTGGTAGAATATTTTAGTGGTTTTAGATCTCTAGGATTTCTAATGTAGATTCTAGGTTTTTAAAGATCTTATAAATTTCAGACTTAGTCAAATTTTAGTAAGTAAAATTCTCCAACTCTCTTTATCTCCCCTAAACTCTAGACCTATATCTCTCCCTATCACTCTTCATTTATTCCCTCGCTCTACCTCTCTATTTCACTTTATCCTAATTCACCCACCTACCATAATTGAAGGTAGCTAATATTGTTCAATCTAAAGCTTTCATTTTGGGTGGGAGTACATCTACTCTGCATGTTATGAATGATTTTTGTGCAACAAATAGTGATTTATTCCCTACAAGTATTAAGACAAAAAATTACCATTTTCAAAGAGGTTGTAAAGCATCCATTGATTCCAACAATTTTTATTTTTTGGATACAAGCCATCTGAATCAGAGAATATTAATATTACAAGTGGGTTGTGTTGTAGAATTTCTCTAAAGAATTAGATGTATATTTAGGAAGAGATCTTGATCATAACCATGGATTTTTATTTGTCACATTTGTTAGTATGACTATTATATTGGTTCAAATAAATGTAATTCAACATTTTAAACATGTTGCAAGTATTGTAATGTTGTCTCTCATTTTATACATGAATGTATAAAATTATGTCATGGACTATTAAGTATGTGTTGTTACAAAATTTCACATAATTCGCATTGTACACATGTCCTCATGCTCTTTTATTTCAATTTGTTCCTTCTCAGTATGTTGTGACTCTGTTATCCAATGAATAATATACTCTAGTCTAGAACCATGCATAATATTATACCATTAAACACACATAAATTAGTTGTATGAGTAAGAGAAGTTACAAGCAATCATGAGTCTATGCCATAATTAGGGATTTATTCCTAAGTGGACAATCAATAAAATTTTTTTATGAAATTCATGCTTGCATAGTCATACAACTATTTAGGGGTTTTATGTGACCAATTATTATTCATTCAATGAAAATATTTGGAAAAAAGAAATCAATTTGCATTTGATCGTCATTATTTTACTGTTATTCATTTTATGTGATTTTAAATACATATTAAGGTATACCCCTAGGAATACCCTCTTGACTCTAATTTAATCTTATATTGTAGGAAATATAACCCACTCTCATAAAGATGGGTTTTAACCCTCCACGACCAGTTGATGATCTAATTCCACTTGCATGATAACAACCTTGGCCTTGTGAGTGATATTTGATTCTAGGAAGTGGACCCAACAAGAACCTTGACTTTCCTTTATATCAAACTTTTCTAAGTAAGTCTTTGATGATTTTAACCCATGGTTATTAAGTCTTCCAATAATTTTTGACACACATAAATGCTGAGAGGTGGGGGGATGAATTAGTATCTGCTTAAAACAACCTTAAACTTTGATCAAATCATCAACTTGTTTGTTTAATTAATTCACTTTACTATATATGTGTACAATATGAAATGGTGAGTTATGCTAGGATGTGGATCACTCACCAAATCATATTATGCATTAAAAATACTAATGAAGAGACTTAGCTTCATGAATAAAAAACTTGGAAATATTTCAATGCCAATCAGGCATACTTTACAACAAAGGCTATGGAATTAAATTCTTCTACAAGGACCACAAACCAAAACTTGGTTCAAAACTTCAAACTCTACAAAAAAACACCTTGAAGATATTTGGAATGATTAATATGTCATGAAAAGACTATATATGGTCACAAATTAAACAAAAAAAATGTATAACATATTTCTGCCACCCTCTTGTAGTAGCAGTGACATGAACTCATAAAAAATGACAATTTTTAGAACTTGACTTGTTTGACCTCTCAAATTGCACAACAATTTTTTCTAGAAAGAAGAAAGTTTGTTTATAACATAATTATCTTTCTAATCACAAAGTTACATGGTTTTACAAGCCCATATGTAATTATACTAACACATTTATTGACTGCAACTTCAGGAAGAACATTTTCTGAATAGGTTGCCTTCACAAATATGGCTATAACTTATTGAATTATCCATAAAATGTTAATTGGAAAGATTAGGTACTGAGAGGGGGGTTGAGTCAGTATTAAAAAACTTAAAACACTTTTTATTTTGATTCAAATTTAAACCATTAAACATTACCGATAGTAACTTTAACCAATAGTGTTCATAGTATTCCCGATATGATGTAACTTAAACATAAAGTAAATAACAGTAACTCATAATCAGATCCACACACCCATTACATAGATTTTTGGTTACGCAGGAACCCTTGGTTAGAGGGAAAAACTACGATTGGGATGACACCCACAACCTTCATTGCAAAAAAGGTTTTGTCGATTAGGGCTTACAATATGTCACCTTCTGAGTGACTCACCCAATTAGGAGTGACTGATACATTTTTAAGTGTATCTATATGATGAAATTAATTTTGCCATTAGTACACTTAGTAAAAAATAGTGACAGAGATCATCGGTACAAGCACTATTGGTGGACTACAAGCATTACCGATAGACAACAAGAATACCTGATAGAACAAAAAGGTCACGAGAAAATGCTAAGTATGATTTTTGATGAAATTATTTTTCCATTAGTACACTTAGTGAAAAACATTGACAGAGATCACCGGTGGACTACAAGCATTACCAACGGACTACAGGTATTACCGGCGAATAGCGAGCATACCCGACAAAACACAAAGTTCACAAGAAAAATGCTAAGTATGGAATTGACAAGCATCACCGGTGACACAGTTTTGAGAACTAACCCGATAGGAACAGAAAAGGCATACCCGATGACCAGTTCAAGAATGGAACACCGATGACCAAGAAAACTGACCATCAGAACCGACAGTCAGTTAAAGAACCCACAAAAAGTGGATCTGAGTTTTACACGATGGATAAAGCAATGTAATTCTATTTATAGAGTTTTAATTTGTTTTAAATGATAACTTGAGGGTTGAGCAAGCTTTATGTAAATATTTTAAAGAATCCTAACGGATCTAAAACATATCTAACTAAAGAACAAGGTCAAGTTCTAAACCTTGGATCTAGAGTTAACTTGCAAAGTGTGAATCAAGAATTGAGCCTTAAACTAGTATAAATAGATGTTCAACTCAATTGTGAGTGATGAATTCATTGTTTTTGATAGCCACGAAGAGCATCTAAGGAGAAGAAGGCAAAATTCATGCAAAGTTCAGTAATAGATCACATCAATTGTCAAGAACACACTGAGGTTACCGACGAGCAGATAAAGGTATTATTCAATCATGGAAGGATGATTACTTATATGTATTAAGCTTAATAGGATCTGTTATCAGCAATTAGAGATTGCGTACATCATCAGATCGAAGACTTATGTAGTTGCATTCTAACAAGTGCATCACATCTAAAATCCTTTTGTAGAAGGTGGACTTAACAGTTCTTTACAAATCTCTTAAAAGAGTGCACACTTAACAGTGTTGCTAAATCTTCAAATGAAGTAGATCTAAACAGGTCTCCACTATAATACTCCTAACATGGTAGGTCATCAAAAGTGAGCAATTGTAAGCCTTAACCGGCCCCTTCTTATCTGCAGATAGTGAAGTCTTGTGGGTAACAATCCCCACCGCAGTTTTTAATTCCTAACAGGAGTTTTCTGCTATATCATATCTTGTGTTATGTGTTATCTATTTTCATGAATGTTTCTGTTATGGTTACATACTAAAGAACTTATGATATGATTGCATATGCATAAAAAAAGATGAACAGTTAGATAAGATAATTTACAAACTGATGATTAAGGGTTAATGGGCTAACCAAGAAAAGTTTTAGAGGTACTGATTCACCCCTCCCCTCTCAGTACATCATTCCACTATAATTCCAACAATTGGAATCAGAGCTAAGTCTCTTTCTTGAAAAAGCTTAAAGACTTGAGAGAAAAGATTGGAGCAATGGACAAGTTCAGACTAGACATGACTATTGAGAATGAGCAGTACAAGGAGGCAAGAATAAAACTAAGAAAATTTCTTGATGAAAGAAAGATTATGGAAACTAGGCTGAATGAGAAAGACTACAAAGAATTGGAAATAATAGATTACTTTGAAACAGCGGAATCATCAATGAGAAAAGCTTCAGACACATCAGATGAAGAAATTAAACATCTACAAGAGATCAATCTACATCTAACAGATCAAATCAAGATGTTGCAAATTGGTCAAGAGACTCAAATGGTGAAAATGATTGATGTCAAGAACGATGCTAGAAAAGCTTAAAATGAAAGAACACTAGCCATTGATGATAGGAGGAAAATTACAGAGAAGCTACAAGAGAAAGAATCAGAGATTCAAAGGCTCATTGAGCATCACCATGAGGTTACAAACCAGATAATTCTTATGAGTCAAGAAGAAAATAGATTAAATACAAAACTCATTGAAAGAATACAGATCATAGGTGAGCTAAGATCAGAGAATGAAAAATTGAAGCATGAAATCAAAGTCCAGAATCAACACAACTAATTGATTGAAAAGGCTGAGGATAGCAACAAAAGGATGGATGAATTTCTTGATGGACAAAGAAGAGTCAACAACTACACATGATTAGGGTACAATGAGAATGGTGAATCTTCTAATCAACCAAATTAGAGGAATGCTTTCAAAACCCCAAGATCCAAGAAGCTGTCATGCAATCACTGTGGAAAACCAGGTCACACCTCAAACATCTGCAGAAGCAAAATGAAAGGTATTTCTCAAGCACAATATACTTTTACTGGTAATTGTTATAAATGTCAAAAGAAAGGACACAAGGCACATGAGTGCAAATCCAAAGAGAAAAACCTATATGGACAAGTATTGTCCTACATGCAAGATGAATGGGCATACACATAAGGAATGTTGGAAAAAGAACAACAAGGCATGGACACCAAAGGAAACTGATAAAATCTACAAACCAGCAAGAATAGGTAACTCATATGTTTGGGACTATAACACATGGGTAAACTGTACAACATGTGGAAGGTATGGTCATATTGCTACCAACTGTATGAGAAAATGGACCAGAAGGTCAAGAGGTTGGACCAATCCAGATATGGCATGTGTACATTGTCATAAGGTTGGACATTTGATAAAATATTGCAAAGACCGACTGATAGACACAAGTACACATCCCAATGGAAACACCATTGATGACATCAAGAGAATGAAAAACAAGATGTGGGTAAAAGCCACAAAAATTGAAGGTGCTGGAACAAGTAATGCAAATGGTGCCACCTCATCTAACAGATCCGGTGACATCACTACATCCAACTAAGTTGCACAAGTATGGAACTGCATTATGACAAGTTACATTATACAACGGTTCCATCATATATAGTTCATATTATAATATTAGCATGAATAAAGATGCAATATATTATTGTTTGCTAAACTATTGAAAAGAAACCATCGATTATTGGGCACAATTTGTATCGTTGAACACACACAGAAAAGTTAGCACTACTTACCGAAATGTATCGGTCTTTACACAAACTATGTGTAAACCGACGGATATCGATGAACGTTGAATCAACAAAAGCTATCTTCGCAACCTCACCGACAATCATCGGTGAAGTCTCCAAAACCACTAGCTACCCTGACGCTTGGCATAAACACCAGAGATGTTATGAATGTCTTTACCGACGAAATTAGTCTTCAAAAACCAATGAGTTGGTAAGCATTAATGACAACTTAGGGTACAAAGAGGGTACAAAATCCTGACGGGTAAACTCATTTTCGCATCCACAATTTTTGAGCAGAGCAGACCAGAGCGATTTGAGAGCAGATTGGAAGGCGACCCAGCAGAAATCATTGTGACATGAAGAAATCACATTCATAGGCAAGCACAAAGAATCTATAAGTTATCATAGTCACCGACCGCACTATCTTTATTTTTGAAAAGCCCTAAATTTCTGCAACGCGATGCCATCGACTTCTAGGGTTGAGAAAATTAAGGAAGATAAGAACAAACCCTTCAAGCTTGTAAGCAAAGGCGCATGTCCTGAGCCTAAATATAAGTTACATCCTGAAATAGCTTCACAACCTGACGATTCTGGAGCATTCTCCCGAATCCCACCTAGGGTTTTACTCGTAGAGGATGTAAGGTCCTATATTCACTACAAGATCTCAGAGGTAGGAGATCTAGACCTAGATAATGCTTATAGGGAATTATGTGATGATGCTGGAAAGCTCAAAGGAGAGCACAAACACTTGGAAGTATAAGGACTCACAAATGCATTTTATTTTCCCAAGGTTTTCAAAATAGAATGGATAAAAATTGTTCTTAGTAGAGTTCACAACAAGACTCTATGGCTAAACAAGGCAAAGGCTATAACAAAATATGTTATACATGCGGTTACTGGTTATCCTACAACCGATAAACCACAGGGTCACAAACACCCATCTCTAGCAGAATTTGAAAGACTAACTGGTGCAAAATTAGATAAGAGAGCACTAATGGTGAACACCATTACCGACGTAGAGCTGAAGTTTGGAGCATGTGTTGTTGGATACAAGATATTCCAAGAAAGCCGAATGAACAACATATCTAGTACAGCTATGAGCACAACATACAAGATTATCAAACAGGGGAAGAAGATGGATCTTGCAGAGATCCTGTTACATCAATTTGAGGAGAACATGTGCACAAAAAGGTCTTCAAGGAAAAACACATGTAAGTTTGGTTCCCTCATAATGTGCATATTCTTTTACTTTGAAGAATACTTTCCTTCCATTGGAAAAGTTACATGGGACACAAGTAGACCCATTACCATTCAG
>MU225654.1:1088520-1137832 GCA_018584345.1 Thuja plicata | reverse complement strand
GTTTTAAATCATAACTTGAGGGTCAAGCAAACTTTATGTAAATGTTTTAAAGCATCCTAACGGATCTAAAACATATCTAACTAAAGATCAAGGTCAAGTTGTAAACCTTGGATCTAGAGTTAACTTGTGAAAGTGTGAATCAATAATTAAGCTAAAATCTAGTATAAATAGATGTTCAATCAATTGTGAATTATGAATTCATTTATTGTTGATAGCCACGAAGAGCATATAAGGAGTAGAAGGCAGAACTCATGCAAAGTTCAGAAACATATCACATCAGTAATCAAGAACACACAAAGGCTACCGACGTGCAGACAAAGGTATTATTCAATCATGGAAAGATGATTACTCATACATAGGAAGCTTTATTGGATCTGTTATCAGCAATTAGAGATTGTATACATCATCAAATCAAATACTTATGTAGTTGCATTCTAACAAGTGTATCACATCTAAAATCCTTTTGTAGAAGGTGGAATTAACCGTTCTTTACAAATCTCTTAACAGAGTGCACACTTAACAGTGTTGCTAAAGCTTCAAATGAAGTAGATCTTAACAGGTCTCCACTGTAATACTCCTAACATGTTAGGTCATCAAAAGTGACCAATTGTAAGCCTTAACTAGCCCCTTCTTATCTGTAGATAGTGAAGTCTTGTGGGTAACAATCCCCACCGCAGTTTTTACTTCCTAACAGGAGTTTTCTGCGATATCATATCTTGTGTCATGTGTTATCTATTTTCATGAAGGTTTCTTTTATGATTACATACTAAATAACTTATGATATGATTGCATATACATAAAGAAAGATGAACAGTTAGATAAGATAATTTATGAACTGATGATTAAGGGTTAATGGGATAACCAAGAAAAGTTTTAGAGGTACTGATTCACCCCTCCCCTCTCAGTACATCATTCCAATATAATTCCAACACTATAGTCCTATTAAGGATACTCTACTAAGAGATTTAATCCCTCCTATGTGGTGTTCATCCTGTTAAAGGATTTACAAAAATCTCACACAATATGAACTTATCAGTCATGTTAGAGACTACATGGTTAAGGGATTTACAATACCTTATAGAAACTGTTAGGATTCTTCACATGATAGTAATGAACTGTATACACTTCCTTCCAAATCATTCTATGTCCCTTATGCTGTAAATCTTTTTTCCCTTCTCTTCTCTTCTTTCGATTAGCTTCTCTTCTCAATTATATCTCCATAACTTCTTCTCAACAACTCTCTCTATGATATGTTCCTTAAGCTTCTTATCATTTAATCTCTTTCTCTCATCCTTCATTCCTGACCTTTGATCTTAGGGTTGATAAAAAAATTAATCTCAATCAATCCATAAACCATTTTCCTATTCTTCCTCTTGTTGGCTATTGCGTGCTTTTCCTTACAACCGATAGCTATTTGACATTAATGACAAAACTTATCATAATGCAAATGATTTATAACAATCTTCTCAATGATTTCCAAATATCTTCCTCTTTGGCATTAATGGAAAAAAACTTCTTCATATGTCATATGTCTTATATCTACCGATAGAATATGTATTCCTTGTTATAGTAAAAAGGTATGTTCACTTATTAATTAAATCATTATTGATTTAATTATTAAGTCACCTTTTTATCTCTAGTTCACTTAAGCTAAACTTTAGGCATGCAATAATTAATTCTTTATTAATTATTATCATGAAACCTAGGTTTCTCCACCTTCTGGGTGTTCGATCTCATTTATAAGGATTGATCTCTTGTATTTATCAATTCTTTTGTAATTCCATTCTATTATTATTCAATCAATTGAGGATGTTTCCTCTTTCACAGATCTGTTGTTTCTGGCCTCCATAGATTTTTCTTCTCTCTTTCTTTGACAGGTGTTTGCATGCAGGTGGTTCTTGGGAGCTGTAGGGTTGATAGTTTTTCATCAACTCCAATATGGTATCAGAGCTCCGCCCTTTCATGCCCCTCTTCTCTTCTTGAGAGTTTTTTGGTCTTTCCCTTGAGATATAGTTTCTTGAGAGGTTTTCTGTGAAAATTTACATGGATTTAAGGTGGATATATTTTTTGGATCTCTATGGCCACAAACGGACCCAACAATCATGTTTGAAATGCTTGAAAACCCCCATTTTCATATAAGGCACATCTAATTTGGACACAGTTGAAATCTAGACCCTCTTTTTTTATGCACGACCTTGGCATGATTTTCGAGGTAAAAAACACTTCATTTTCATGCTTCCTCAGTTTCCGTTCCTCTGATGTCAGTAGTCACAGGTATGAGATCTAGGTTAAATTTGACGGCCACCAACCCGTCATACAACTTGCCTTTTTTCATAATGAGCACCTTATGGTTTTTTATTCATATCTTGCACATACAATAGCAGATTTTGACCTATCTTATATTGACGGAAAGGTCTTTTCGAGCTCTATCCAAATAGGTAGGTTAGATTTTCTAATTTTTCCATCTTGTAGATTTTTTACCAGTGAAACTCAGGGTTATGTTTTGCACTCTAAGGGCCATATCTTTCTCATATGGACTTTTATTTTTGACTTCCCCATGGCGTTGCAAAGCTGGTTCAGTGCTCCATCTTATTTCATGGGTCTCACACCCAGATTCTTCTCCAAGTATTTTATATTCATATTTTTTCATTTTTGCAATGTGGTGGATATCTTGGATGTTTCAGGTCTTGGGATCATTTTCTATGCATGGGATGACTTATTTTTAGCTGTTATTCATGTTTCTATAGCTTTCAGTCATTCCTAGATATTCTAGACATCTATTTTTGTCACATTTCTTTTTTTTGAAAATAGACTGAAATAAAGTGTCATCTGATGCATGCTTTGGATCCTACACATTTTGTTCTTGATTGTACTCACACTATATTATAAAGTGCCATGGGGGGTTTGATTTTTTATTTGTTTGCGATCTACCTTTGTCAAGTGAGTGTTCCTTCCACAAAATTAGCCTCATGATGTGTGTCAAGAGAGTGATCCTTCCATGATACCATCCTTTATATGTGTTTGTACATTCTTCATCATGTAGTTATTCATGGCAGTATGATTTAGTGTACATGTCATGTCTCTCCCTTCTCAGCATTATGGGGGGTATCACTTGTTTTTTCTAATGCTTCCTTGGTTTGATGGAGTGATCTATGAATTCTATATTTGTTCATACGTACTAGGAGGATGCAGTGGCTAGGTACCTATGCATTTAGGTGAGATGGACCATTTACCATATGGACACTCTTTCATTCATATTTTGGAGGCATCCTTCTATCTTTGATTGGTCATCTCTTTAGGCTTTGTTTATAGTCTTCTCTACCTAATCATGTTCTATTATAGTGGAGGTTCCAACAGCTATTCTTCGACAGTGTTTGCAGAGGTGTTCTACATGTTCTTCCTTTGTTCCTATTCTTCTGGGAAATTCTATAGTTGGAGGCTTCTTCATTCCTTCACTAGTCTTCATCTCTTTTTAGGGAGGGGTTTTTCCCATTGGGTTTTCTCCTTTTCTCCTCTTTACAAAGATTTTTAGGCTTGGGTACCTGATCAGGCCTTGTTGCCAGGACCCATTTTCCTGATTTTAGTAGTTGTTTCTAGGTTTTTAGATTCTCCCTAAGTTTATCTTAAGGGGGGTGTTAGAATAAAAATCTATTTTCACTTATTAATTAAGTCATTATTGATTTGATTATTAAGTCACCTTTTTATCTCTAGTTCACTTAAGCTAAACTTTAGGCATGCAATAATTAATTCTTTATTAATATATTATCATGCAACCTAGGTTCTCCACCTTCTAGGTGTTCGATCTCCTTTATAAGGATTGATCTCTTTGTAATTATTAATTATTTTGTAACTCCATTATATTATTATTCAATCAATTGAGGATGTTTTCTCTTTGACGGAACTGTTGTTTCTGGCCTCTGTAGCTTTTTCTTCTCTCTTTCTGTGATAGGTGTTTACATGCAAGTGATTCTTGGGAGTTGTAGGGTTGATAGTTTTTTATCAACTTCAATATTATTGTATACTCTATATATGTTGATATACTTCCCCTTAGATATATCATTGTTATACTTCTCCTTTTACTATATACTTCCCCTATGTTCATTATATATATACTTCCCCTTTTTAGCACTCAATGCAAAATGATAATTTCATGTGGCATATCCTTATAATGTATCCATGATGAACTTTTACTTGTCTCTTTTGTTCTTCAAAATTGTATCTCATGCTTCCCATAGTGTATTCAATCTTATCATGTGTCTATTTAAGTTTGATACAAGTGCTTCAAGACTGTCCATGACACTTAACTCTGGTGTCTGTACAATTTTCTCTTCTTTTGTAATATTATCTTTAATAATATCAATGTGTGGCTTGATTATACCTTTTGACTCCAATATTCTCATATGTAGGCCTGTCTACTACTAACTCTTTCTCCTTTGAAATAATCTCCCTCAGCTTAACTGAATGGTCCATGATCTTTGTCGTATGCTGAAGATTGTCGATATGTTGTGATATCTCAGTCTGGATTCCATTAATCTTATTGTTGATATCACCTATGAAATCTGAAAAATTATCCAATCTTGTGTACATTGATGTTGCTTTCTTCAAAATTTCCTTCAGATTTTCAATTACCTTTGATAATTATACTTTCAAAACTGCAATCTTTGTTAACAATTGTTGTACAATATTATCTTCCAGTTTCTTTGTCGCATTACCGGTAAGTGTGTCCTCTAGATCTTTTCCTAATTGATTAACTTTGTCTATATAAGCTTTCGACTGGTAGAATTATAATGAATCTTTTGTATCAACAGTCACGCCTAACATAACATCTTCAAATAGATCTAGTATCTTAATGAATATTTTCTTCTTTTATTTCTTCACTCTTTCCTTGTCCAAATTTTCTTTCTTGTTCAAAAATCATGTATACTCTGTTGGAATAATGGAATGGTGTGTACTAAGAGGGGAGGGGTGAATTAGTACCCTTAAATTTTTTTATCAATTAACCTTAATCCTTTAGTAATCAATTCCTTGCATTACCGAACATATGTGCTATTCTATCTTTATGCATGTAATATCAATTCATAAACATAATTTGCATGTAAACATTAATAGAAACATTCATGAAATGTCATGACACATGAAAAAAGATTTGGTAATGTAGAAAACTCCTATTAGAAGGTAAAAATTGTGGTGGGGATGAAACCCACAAAACTTCACTATCTGCATAATAGAAGGGGTCGGTTAAGGCTTACAAGTTTGATAACTTCTGATGATCTTACCCTGTTAGGAGTAACATGTTTAGACTGGGTAAGGTCTACTCTATTAAGAGCTTTAGCAACACTGTTTGGTGTGCACTTGGTTAAGAGATTTACAAAAGGGTTGTTAAATCCACCTTCCCAAAGGATTTCTTTTATTTGCTACACTTGTGAGAATGTAGTCAAAAATAATTATTGACCTGAGTATATGCAATCTAGAATTACTAAGTACAAATCCATTAAAGTTTACAATATGATGTATCACCTATAGTGACTAAGTAATACCTTTGTTTTTCTTAGTAGCCATGGATCTTGTTCTTTATAACAGATTCCATATTCCGTTGTCCCTCTGCATAAAACTCTGTATCTGATCCATAGATGTGCTCCTCAGCTACAATCATCATCACATCATCGTTTTTTGATTGATTACACATCTATTTATATAATGAATTTGACCTAAATAAGTTTCATGCTTTACAATGATCTCTATGATCAAAGGTTTACAACTTGACCTTGATCTCCTAGTTTGCATGTTTTCAATTAGTTACACTGATTAAAACAATTACACTTACTTTACTTGTCCCTCAAAAAATGGATTTAAAGATAATATTTAAGCTAAATATAAAACTTAAGTGTTTTATCTGATGTGTAAGTCAGATCCACATTTCTCGGAATAAAGTTGTCTCTTGGTAGACTGGTGCTCAAGTTGCTCTTTAGTCTGCATGTCGGGTTTCTCTATAGACTGTCTGTCGGGTTACACTGTAAACTTATGTCAGGTTCCTCTGTGAATTTTTTTGTCAGTTTACACAATGATCTATCTATCGGGTTCCTCTATCAGTTTCCTCTGTACTTAACATTTTTAGTGGCCTCTATTAACTATTGTGTTAGGTTGCACTATAAACCTATCTTTCATTGATCATGTACCGGTGGTTCAAAACCTCTTTCCCTTGTATACTAATGGAAAAAATATGATCATCATACTCCTCTTAGTTCCTTATTCTTCTTCAACTTCCTTGGCTCCTATTTGAGCATTCCAAACTCTGGTTGGTCATCATCTACATCTTCATCTTCATCTTCATCATCTTCTTCTAATTCTCTCTTCCTTTTCCCTTTTGCATCTTTCTGCTCCTTTTCATTTTTATCTTTATCATCATCTCCTCTATATTTCTTCTCATCTTTCTTTTGGTTTGCTTCATCTTTCTCTTCTTAATCAGTGTGCTTCTCACTTGTATCTGATTGCTTATCACTGATATCTATTGTATCATATTGCTTCTCACTGTTGTTTTCCTTCTCGGTATCCTCTTGCTCCATGTTAGTTGGCAAATGTTGTTGCTCAGCTGATATAGGGTTCTTCTCATGTAATATTTCATCTTGCTTCTTCATTTCCTGTAGCATATCTTTTGTACTATGTAGTAGGGGGTTTGGTGGGGTTTCTTGCGTTACCTGTAAAATGACTTGTTCTTCACTTGGTTTCTCTTTTGTAGTATTTTCTATATTAACTGTGGCATCTTCTCTTCCAATGAAAACTTGTGCTAAATCTTCTTGTTGTTTTGTGGGCTTCTCTAATTCTTCAGCAATATCTTCAATAATAACTACATCCTTGGTTGCTGACATATTATTTGCATTAGGTGCATTGTCGATAAGGTCATTTACAGTAAATGTATCATCAACGTTTGATGTTCCTGCCTCTGAATATGCTTGTTTCTACTCTTCATTCAATACTTTCTTCATAACTTTAGTTATGTCTTGTTCTAACATAGATTCATCATTTACTAGAATGATAGTCATCAATGTTTTTGTTCTAAACTTTGGCTTATACTTATCCATATATACTTCTGCATTGCTCTTCGATAACTTTGGCAATATGTTCTTCAATATTTTTTATCTTAATTCCTCAATTCTTTGATATTTTGAATCCCATCTTGTCAATAAGGTCTCATATAATTCTCTGGGAACATTATCCTTTACATCTCCAGTATATTTATTGTACTTAAGAAAATGTTGAATAATAGTATCTTCTATCAGTTTCTTATCTTCCTCTATCAACTTTGCAAAGGTAGTGGGATTGATTCTCCAACTAATCATGTCTCTGTTATATACTCTATCATTTTAGTAGGGTTTATGGGAATCTTGAATTGCTTCCTTCCTGATCGCTTTCCCCATATCATTATCTCCTTCTCCAATTCGGTATCCTCATCATTTGTGTCACTTTTCTTTACACTAGCAGGGGGTGTCTTCTTCTGACTTCTGGTAGTTTTCCTCTCAGATACTTGAGGTTGTGATCACCTATTTGTATGCATTTTCCTTTTCGGTGTCACCTCAATCTCTTTTTCTTCTTCACTGATAGTAATAGGTGTGGTCATTTTTTCTTCCACTTCTTTCACTTCACTATCCTCAATCTCTTGAATTGCTAGTAGGGCATGTGTCTTTGTAGACGTTCCTTCATGTTTCACCCTTTTCCTCTTGACTGATGTGGAGGAGAACTCTAGTGTCTTAACTTTTGATTTCTCCTCTATCTCTTCTAGTTGTGAACTGCTTTCACCTTCATTGCTTCCATATTTGTCTGTCAATTTCTTTATCATTTATTCTTTCTTCTTTTGAATCTTGGGCTTCTTGATGTCTAATGTAATCCTTTTGTAGGCGTCCTCATATGTTCCAAATTTGTTGACTGTTGTATCCTTTGGTTATTTCAATATATATTTTGCACATCCAATTACATCTTTCTCTACAACTTCATATACAAATGTTGGGACCCAAGATGCTCTTGGTTCCATAGGTTGGATTCTTCAAGTGTCAGTGTCTACTAGAAAAAAAATAAATTATTTGTACTTCTCTACTATAGACAGGGGTATCCGATAATGTTCTTGCATTTTGATTTGAAATTCCTTGAATTATCCCCACATGATCTTATTGAATTCATCTCCTAATTTCTTAATATAATCATTGATCTGGTAAATAACTAGTCTGTCTATACTCCAATTTACTTCACCCATTCCTGGAAAGAAAATTTTAACATAAAAGTATAAAAAAACAAGCAATGATCCAAACTTAACCTCTTGTTTCTGATCCTTCTTCTGTTGTTTCATGTTAGAAAATAGTTGGTTCCGCACCATATCTGCTAAATCATAATTCCTCCCTAATTTGGCTATCTTGTAGGCTACATATACAACACTACCTCATACGTTGTTCGGTCGACTAGACTAGTAGATTTTGTATCTGATATTCATTATTGCAAACCATTTTTTGAGGTCCTCAACCTTGTCTACTCTCATTGCTCGTCCATCCTTACATGTTTTAGTTATTTTTCTCAGATTTTCCATATTACTTACTCGTAGGGTATAGTATTTTCCTTCATCTAGTAAGCCAGTGACTATATGAATTAGGTCATTTGTTATTCTGACTGGCTTGTCTCCATCTAACCACAAAAAATCATCGTGTAAGTGGCTCAAAACATATCTGATACAATCCTCATTGAAAAATTTAGGCGTAAATGCTATGTGTCAAACCTTTCATCTCTAAATGCTTATGCTCATCCTTCAATACTTTATTGTCACACAACTCATCATAGTAAATCTTATGTATTTCTTTATCACCCAATTCAACTATTTTTCTATGAATAATTGCTCTTATGTCTTCAATCAACTTTACTGTTTGTGGTAATGATGATAGGGCTTCGGTGTTGTTCTTTTCTGCTACCTTCAAGGGGCACAAGTTAAAATCAGGGTTGGCTCATCATTGATATTGATGACTACTAGATTCTCAATCTTTTTTGTCATCATGTTCTGCAAACTACTCTTGAAAACTTCCAATGTCCGCTAAGACTTTTGTTAGGGATTTCTTGTAACTCTTCTGGCTAGGGCATGAAAAATACTCTAGATCACTTCTGCAATAATTATTACCGATAATTCTTCACAATATATTTCTCTAGGATCTTTAAATACTTCTCAAATAATTTCTTTAGAAAAGTAGCATAGCAAATGAATAGCATCGACACATATTTATCAATAGAAAAGTTCTTGAATGACTTTTATGATAATAAATGCTCTCAACAAAAACATTTCTACCAATATCCATTCTTTCTATTCAAAAGCTAAAATTATTCACTAATAACTATATATCTTCAAAATGATAAACCAATAATGTCTAATACTAACTAATTCAATATGAGTTCTACTAATCTTTTCATGCTGATATAAAATTCAATAATAACCTTTCGTAAATGGACAAATAGATTTAACAATTTATTTTAGGTCCCTAAGAAAAACTTTCTTGCTTAGTTTGATGATGAATCCTCCAGACTTGAGGTTGGAGGGTTATCTTTTTTCTCATTGGTTTCTTCCTTCTTGACCCAAATTTTATTCATGTTATTCTTCACCTGATCCTTATTCACTATTGCTTTTTCTCTATTATTTTCATTTTTGTCTTGTCGAGAATTTATGTATTGTTGTTGCCAATAGTTTTTGCAATATGACCATACTTATGACAAATGAAACATACCATTGCTATTGATCTCCATTGTCTTGAATTTCTTCTTGGATTTCTAATTTTATTATGTCCAGCTTTATGTCCGTATTGACTACATGTGTAACAGTAACTTGGAAAGCTTCCTTCTGATGATGTGATATTATCTCTTGATCTACATTCCTTTTCCTAATGTCCAATCTTATTACAATTGTAGAAACTTCCATGAAAATGTATACCTCTTGAAATTTTGACCAATTTGCTTCTACAAACATTTGATGTATGACCAAAATTTTGATAGTTTTAGCATGTAGGTTTCTTAGCATGTGTATCTACTAGGCTCCTTTGGCTCTTGTGATTGATTCCTAGTTACTGATATTGATGATTCACCAATTTCAAATTTGTTGTCACCGATATAACCTATGCCGGTTTTTTCTCTTGTTCTTCTTGGATTTCTAAATTGGTCATCCACCTTTTGTATCCTTTTCTCAAACCTAGTGAGTCTTTCATTAACCTCTTTCTCAACTTTCAGATTGTTCTTTAAAATTTCAACTTCCTTTCTCATATTTTTATTCTTGGTAAGTATCAACCTGTTTTCTTCACTTGTACCATGTATAAATTCATTCAATGTGTTGTTCTCTTATTGTAACCTCGGATTAATAATTTAATTTACATGTAAACATTCATGAAATGTAATGACACATGACACAAGATTTGGTAATGCAGAAAACCCATGTTAGAAGGTAAAAACTACGGTGGGGATGAAACCCACAAAACTTCACTATCTACAGAATGGAAGGGGTCGGTTAAGGCTTACGAGTTTGATCACTTCTGATGATCTTACCCTATTAGGAGTAACATGTTTAGACTGGGTAAGGTCTACTCTATTAAGAGCTTTAGCAACACTATTTGGTGCGCACTTGGTTAAGAGATTTACAAAAGGATTGTTAAATGCAACTTCTCAAAGGATTTCTTCTATTTTCTACACTTGTTAGAATGTAGTAAAAAATACTTATTGACCTCAGTATATGCAATCTAGAATTTCTAAGTACAGATGCATTAAATTTTACAATATGATGTATCACCTATAGTGACTAATTAATACCTTTGTTTTTCTTGGTAGCCTTGGTTCTTGTTCTTTATAACTGATTCCATCTTTTGTTGTCCCTCTGCATAAAACTCTATATCTGATCCATAGATGTGCTCCTCGGCTACAATCATCATCACATCATCTTGTTCTGATTGATTACACATCTATTTATACAATGAATTTGACCTAAATAAGTTTCACTCTTTACAATGATAACTCTATGATCAAAGGTTTACAACTTGACCTTGATCTCCTAGGATACATGTTTTTAATTAGTTAGACTGATTAAAACAATTACACTTACTTTACTTGTCGCTCAAGAAATGGATTTAAAGCTAAGCTTCAAGCTAAATATAAAACTGAAGTGTTTTATCTAACATGTAAGTCAGATCCACATTTCTCAGAATAAAGTTGTATCTCTGTAGACTAGTGGTCAGGTTGCTCTTTAGTCTACCTGTTGGGTTGCTCTCTAGACTGTCTATCGATTTTCTCTGTCGGGTTACACAGTAAACTTTTGTCAGCTTCCTCTATGAATTGTGTTGTCAGTTTACACAGTGATCTTTCTTTCGGGTTCCTCTCTTAGTTTCCTCTGTACTTAACATTTTTGGTGACCTCTGTTAACTAATTTTTCAGATTGCACTATAAACTTGTCTTTCAGTGATCATGTATCGACAGTTCAAAAACTATTTCCCTTGTATACTAATGGAAAAAATATGATCATCAATCTCCCCCTTTGACATTAGTATCAAAAAATGATATGTGTAAAACTAAAATGTTTAGTATATACACCATGTGTTCACCTTGTCAATATGACTCCCCCTAGGTGTATGTCGGTATATTATATGTACATGTATATACACTTACCTTTATACTATTTTCTCCTTTAATTATTTCCCCCTTTTTACCTTGTCAATTCCCCCTTTATTATTTCTTTTTTGGCACATGTTATTTCCCACTTTTTTGATAATAAGGATTGATAACATGTAATTGATTGAATGTTTGAAGGTATTAAGTTGATCACCGAAATGCAGAAAGATAATGCAAGATATTAAATCAGTTAATGGATTGTATTTTCATTGATTTCAACGTGATATAATCTGATCGGTTATATTCAAAGTATCAAAGACTTTAGTGAATCAGAGAGATAAAGATTATGCTTTCAGTAATGCATAAAAGACCATCATTCACTAAGTGACTTCAAACACCGATGGTTAGTGGAACCCAACGGACAAAGAAAACAAAAAGCAAAGTCACAGTGATGCTCAAGCAAAGAAACTGACAAGCATTACCGACGAACAGAATCACAAGCATTACCGATGGCCAACATCACAAGCATTACCGACGGCTAGAATTACAAGAATTACCAATGACTAGAATTACAGTGTTAACCGATGGATAGACAACCCTGATAGATAGACAACACCAATAGAGAAGCCCAAGGAGAACTAAAGTGTTGACCGAAGCTATCAAAGAATTAAAACACCGAAAGGAACTGAAGTTTAGAAATGAAAAAACACTTAGCTGGTAGAGCTAAAGATAGACTTAACTGGTTGTTAACATTATTTTAATCAACAAGTTAAAGCCAAAGATAAGTAAAGATTTAAAGCTATTTTATCCAGTTGGCAAGAATATTTCTACGAGATAAAACAAGAGTTAAGATTTAAAGAAAGATTGGCTAAGATTGCGGATTATGCCAAGAAAAATAAAATCAAGAAGTGAGAAACAGTGATATCATGTCTATAAACAGATAATATAATTCATTATGAATTAGGGGAGTGAATAAGAAAGAAGGATGTTGAAGAGAAACTGATGAAGAACAACTTCATACAGTCCTGATCAATCAAGCTGAGGAAAGAGATAAATATTTCTGCGGACAATGAGAAATAGAGAAGCACAACATCATGGAGTAGAAAGAAGTGGAGCAAAGGTATTGAAAAGACATATTGATCAAAAAGGTATTATGAGCTTACAATAGATAATGAAAATCTACAAGTCTAAGTTGTATGTGTGAACAGATCATTTACTGCTTTAGTTTAACCATTGATTCAAAAAGTCTCTTAACTGAGTAGGACTTAACAATCCTTTCTATATTGAGATACATCCCAAGGAGTATCAAAAAATTTGATCATGAAGATAGCATAAGATGCCATATACCATTTGACAAACTACACTGGGTTTGGTCATGGAAGGTAGCATAGACATGCCCATTATCAAGTGACAAACTATTCTATTTTAAATCCTCTAACAAGGTCACACCTAACAGTGTCTTTGTAACCTTTAACAGGGTTGGATCTTCATCGAGCTCACTTTAGAAGAGTGAAAATTTTAGGTTACCAGTCCCAAGTGGTTTTTCCCTTAACAGGGTTTCCACGTTAAAAATCCATGTGTCAATGTGTTTATGAGTCATTACTTTAGTGTTTTGCATTACACATAACTAATCTGGATTGATCAATATAAACTAAGCAATTTACTATTTTTGGATAAATAAAAGACTGCTATTTGGTAAACATTAAGAATAAGGTTTAAAAGAGAAATCCAAGCAGTAGTTATTTGACAAGTTTATTTGAAGGCATATATCTTGTAGGACTGAAGATAAATAGAGGCTTAATATTGTGGTACTAAGTTTTTGGGTTGATTTATTAGAATATTATTTAGGCCACTAATTCACCCCCCGCCCCCCCCTCTTAGTTATTCTAACAATTGGTATCAGAGCTTGTGTGCTTAGAAAGGGATTTTAACTTCTCAAGCAAAAGATTACAAGATGAACAAGCGAGATGTGTCCAAGTTGAATAAAGACAACTTTGCATCATGGCAAAGAAGAATAAGACTCCACCTATCAAGTATTGGTAATGATGTTACTCAACACCTTGATACTAAATATGTGTTGCCTATAGGACCTCACACTCTTGAGAAATTGAGAGAAAAGCATGAGCATAATTGCATGATGATAGAACTTGCTTCCTCACTCTCCGATGCTGAGTTTGAAGATGTCAAAACATGCACCTCTACAAAGAAAATGTGGGATAAATTGAATCTGGTACATGAAGGAGATGCTAATGTACTAGGAGCCAAGGAAGAAAGCCTAAGAGGGAGGTTTGATGACCTAAGGATGAAAGAAGGATAAAATATCACTCAGTATAGCTGCAAAACCAAAGAGGTAGTCAATGCTATCCAAGGATTTGGAGGTGTACTTGAAGAAGAGACAGTGGTAAGTAAAATCCTAAGAACCTTACTGCCTATATATGCTATTATAATATCTATTATACAAGAAATGAGAGCAGTTGCAAATAATATTGTTACTCTAGATAGTCCGATTGGTAGACTGCTTTCATTTGAGATGAATAAATTTGATAATAGTGTCTTACCATCTATAGAATTTGCATTTAAATCTTCTTTGAAAATAAGTAAGTCAAGTCATAGACACACTATGAGGAATGATAGTGAGATAATAATGAGGATCAAGGACTTGATGAGATTCAAGTACTAATGGAAAGAAGATTGCAGAGAGGAAAAGGTAGATACAATGGTAAATTACCACTTGTATGTTTTAATTGTAAAGAGGTTGGATACTTTGTTGCAAGATGTCCTAACAGAAGAAAAGATGACAGAAGTAATGACAGACCATATGAAAATAAGTTTGACCAAGGTGATAATAGAGATTACCGAAGCAACTGACAATATGACAGAAAAGATACCTGAGACTACAAGGACAAAGGAAAGAAAGCTTGTTACCTAGCTAAGAACAGAGCTAATGACACTGACACCAAGTCTAAAGAAGACATTGAGATGGTATTTGTATCCATGAAGGATGATTCAGACAAAGAAGAAGAAAGGTATGTAGACACTACACTCATATCTAACGTTAGTAAGAATGATGTCTGGATTATAGATAGTTTCTACACTCACCACATGACTGGTGATAAACAAAAGTTTGAAACTTTTGAATACTATAATGGTGGATCAGTAAGAATGGGTAATGACACCTTGTCCATTTGAAGGTAAAGGAACCATAATGTTGAATAACCTGATCAAATGTGAAAATGCTTACTGGGTAAAAGGACTGAATTATAATTTTTTAAGTGTTTCATAGCTGAATAATATAGGCCACCAAGTAGCATTTGAGAATAAGAAGGCAAAGATCTTCAATGAATCAGGAAGGTTGATCGAAACTGGTGAACAGAAAAAAAGGTAACTTAATCTATCTTGATGACATTAACACCACTTGTTTGATGGCTAGAAACAAAGACATATGGGTGTGTCATAAGAGACTATGCCATGTGAATTTTTACAACATGATAAAGATAAGCAATAAAAGAAAAGTCAAAGGCTTACCGAGCATGTCAAAGCCTGAGCATATCATTCGCAAGAATTGTCAAAAAGGTAAGATGACAAAGTCTAGTTTCAAAAGTAAAGTCCATACATCTAATTCAATTATAGAATTAGTCCATATAGATCTATGTGGACTGATGAGGACAAAGAGTTACTATGGAGATAGGTATTTCATTCTCTTTGTAGATGATTATTCTAGAATGATGACAGTTATGTTCTTAAAAGATAAATTAGAAGCATTCAAGATGTCTAAATGGTATAAGGTTATGGTAGAAAAACAAAGTGGTAAGGAATTGAAATGCTTAAGGTCGGATAGAGGACTGGAATTTATTTCAGATGAATTCACTAATTTCTGTAATGAGCATGGAATTAAAAGATAAGTTTCTACACCAAGAACACCACAACAAAATGGAGTTGTTGAAAGGAGAAACAGATCAATTGTTGATTGTGCAAGAACATTGATAATTGAGAAAAGCATCACTCAAAATTTCTAGACATAATTTATTAGTACTGCTATCTACACATTGAACATAGTACAATTGAAGAAGGACACAAAGAAGACACCCTATGAGCTTTGGTATGGTTACACACCCAATGTAAGTTACTTCAGAATTTTTGGTAGTCAATGTTATATTTTGAAAGATGAAAGAAATGGAAAGGTTGACTCCAAAATTTATGAAGGTATCTTTCTAGGGTATTCCACCAAAAGAAAGGCTTATAAACGTCTTAACAAGTCATCTAACAAGATCATTGAAAGTGAAAATGTAAGAATAGATGAATTTGCAGAGAAGAATGATAAGGAAAGAAAAAAAGAACCAGAAGACTACAACAGGTTTGTTTACACTGAAGAACCTGACACTCTACTCGACCAACAGTGTATCACTCCCAAGAAACTGAACATTGCACCCGAGCATTAGGCTGCAATTACCAAAAACTAGGATAATACTCAAGATGATGTACCAAGTGATGGAGATCAGAATGAAGGTCAAGATGATAATAAAAATGATGGACAAAGAGTTGAACTGAAACTTTCCAAGTATGTCAGAAGACATCATCCATAGAATCATATCATAGGAGACAAGAAGGCTAGAATGAGAACAAGAAGTAAGTCACTAAACACTAGATGTTAACTTTATAATTTTGAGCCTAAATATGTTAATACTACACTTGAAAATGAAGAATGAGTCAGTGCTATGAATGAAGAAATAGAACAAATTGAGAAGAACAATACATGGACACTAGTGCCGAGACCAGATGACAAGAATGCCATCGGTACAAAATGGATATTCAGAAACAAGCTTAATGAGAATGGAGAAGTCACAAGGAACAAAGAAAGTTTAGTATGCAAGGGGTATGCACAAGAAGAAGATATTGATTATGGTGAAACCTTTGCACCTGTTGCTAGACTAGAAAGAGTAATAATATTAGTTCGTTGTGCTGCATACAAAGGATTCAAGGTATACCAGATGGATGTCAAATATGCATTCCTAAATGGAATACTGGAACAAGAGGTATACATTGAACAACCAGAAGGGTTTGTTGATCCAGACAAGAGAAAAATGGTATGTAGACTACATAAAGCCTTGTATGGATTGAAATAAGCACCAAGAGCCTAGTATGAAAGACTTCATTCCTATCTCATTAGCATTGAATTTGTAAGAACAAGTTAAAATAGCCATCTGTACTTAAAAGAAGATATCGATGGTAATATTTTGATTGCTAAAATATTTTTTGATGATATAGGTTTTGGGGGAAATGAAATGTTATGAAAATCCTTTGCTAATGAAATGAGCAAAGAGTTTGAAATGTCTATGTTTGGGGAGATCAAACATTCTCTGCTAATCCCAAAGAATCACATATGACTGTTGTTAAGAGAATTCTGAGATATCTAAAGAACACCGAGGACTATGGTTTATGGTATAAAAGAGAAGGAAAATTTGAGCTACAAATCTATACACATGCTGATTGGGCTGGAAACATTGATGACCAAAAGAGAACAACTGGAGGAGCATTCTTCATGGGTGACAAACTTGTCACATGTATCAGCAATAAGCAAGGATGCATCTCTCAATCTACTGCAGAAGCAAAATATGTGGTTGTTGCTGGAAATTGCTCCAATATTGCATGGATCAAATAGTTTCTGGAAGGTATGAATATGAAGATTCTTGAACTAGTGATTATCTACTGTGATAATACCAGTGCAATTAAAATATCTAAGAATCCAGTCATGCATGCTAAGACTAAGCATATTGCAATCAAGTATCAATATTTAAGAGAACAAGTGCAAGAAAAAGAGGTGATACTAGAATATGTTCAATTCAAGGAATAATTAGCTGACATATTTACCAAGCCATTACCGAAAGATACATTTGAGTACCTGAGACATAGACTAGGGGTTCAACCCTTGTCTATTGGTTAGTAAAGGTGACTAGGAGATTGCATCAGTCTACGCACAAATCAAAAGATCATTCATGTTGATGCAAGCACAAAGATGGATTGCAAAGATACATATGTACACAACAAGGTACATACATTAACCAAACACCAGGGTCACTATATTGCTGATGGATAGGGAAATTCAAGGAGTATATTATAAAAAGGAGGGAAGATTATATGGAAGAATTGTTTGGCATTGTTGTCAAAGGGAGAGATGATCTCATTATCAAGGAGAGATTATATCATTATCCATGGAGAGAAGTTCCTAAGAATTCAAAGGGAGAGTTAATCATTATCCAAAGGCATTGATTACATATGAAATATCCATCAAAGGGAGAGAAGTAACAAAAGGGAAATACTACATATTAAGATAGATATTGTTTTCAAAAGGAAAAGAGCTTATCAAGAAGAGGAACAGTCAAGGCAGAACACATATCAGGAATAGAGTCAAAAGCTGCTACATCTATCCAGTAAAGGGATTGAATATTTAAGAACACACTCTGCAAGAAACAAGTCTAAGCTATATAAGCTTATTGAGAGCCAGACATTTGTAATAGTTATTATAGGAGAGATTGATGAACTTCAACTATTATATTTCATATTGTATTAGTAATAGTATAGTGTGATAATGTAGCATATTACCATCAATGCTAAAGGGAGAGATTGATGAACTTCAACTATTATATTTCATATTGTATTAGTAATAGTATAGTGTGATAATGTAGCATATTTCCATCAATGCTAAAGGGAGAGATTGATGACATGTAACTGATTGAATGTTTGAAGATGTTAATTTGATCACCAAAATGTAGAAAGATAATGCAAGACATTAGATTAGTTAATGGATTGTATTGTCATTGATGTCACTTGGTATAATATGATCGGTTATATTCAAAGTGTCAAAGACTTTAGAGAATTAGAGAGATAAATATTATGCTTTCAGTAATGCATAAAAGACCAGCATTCACTAAGTGACTTCAAACACCAACGGTTAGTGGAACCCGACGGATAGAGAAAACTAAAAGCAAAGTCACAGTGATGCCCAAGAAAATAAACCGACAAGCATTACCGGTGAGAAAAATCACAAGCATTACCGACAGCCAGAATCACAAGCATTACCGACGGCCAGAATTACAAGCATTACTGATAGCCAGAATTACAGTGTTAACCGATGGATAGACAACCCCTAAAGATAGAAAACTCTAAAAAACTGACAACACCAACGGAGAAGCCCGAGGAGAATTGAAGTGTTGACCGAAGCTATCAAAGAGTTAAAACACCGAAAGGAACTAAAGTTCAGAAATGACAAAATACTTAGATGGTAGAGCTAAAGATAAACTTAACTGGTTGTTAACATTGTTTTAATCGACAAGTTAAAGCCAGAAATAAGTAAAAGATTTAAAGTTGTTTTATCCAGTTGGAAAGAATATTTCTATGAGATAAAACTAGATTTAAGCTTTAAAGCAAGATTGGATAAGATTGCAGATTACGCCAAGAACAAGAAAATCAAGAAGTGAGAAACGGTGATATCATATCTATAAAGAGATAATCTAATTCATTATGGATTAGGGGAGTGAATAAGAAAGAAGGATGTTGAAGACAAAATGATGAAGAACAACTTCATACAGTCCTGGTCAATCAAGTTGAAGAAAAAGCTAAAGATTTATATAGACACCGAGCAATAGAGAAGCACAACATCACCGAGCAGAAAGAAGTGGAGCAAAGGTATGAAAAGACATATTGATCAGAAAGGTATTATGAGCTTACAATAGATCTAAATTCTGAAGGTTTAAGTTGTATTTGTGAACAAATCATTTACTGTTTCAGTTTAACCATTGATTCAGAAGGTCTCTTAAGAGGCAGGACTTAACAATCCTTTCTATATTGAGATACATCCCAAAGAGTATCAAAAATTTTGATCATGAAGATAGCATAAGATACCAGATACCATTTGACAAACTACACTGGGTTTGGTCATAGAAGGTAGCATAGAGATGCCCGATATCAAGTGACAAACTATTCTATTTTAAATCCTCTAACAAGGTCACACCTAACAGTGTGTTTGTAACCTTTAACAAGGTTGGCTCTTCACCGAGCTCACTTTAGAAGAGTGAAAATTTTGGGTTACCAGTCCCAAGTGTTTTTTCCCTTAACAGGGTTTCCACGTTAAAAATCCATGTGTCAATGTGTTTATGAGACATTACTTTAGTGTTTTTCATTACACATAACTAATTTGGATTGATCGGTATACACTAAGCAATTTACTATTTTTCGGTAAATGAAAGACTGTTATTCGGTAAACATTAATAATAAGGTTTAAAAGAGAACTCCGAGTAGTAGTTATTTGACAAGTTTATTTGAAGGCATATATCTTGTAGGACTGAAGATAACTAGAGGCTCAATATTGTGGTACTAAGTTTTTGGGTTGATTTATTGGAATATTTTTGAGGCCACTAATTTAGCCCCCCCTCCCCCCTCTCAGTTATTCTAACAAAGGACAAAGGTGTAATACTTAAAACTTGTCAAAAATGTAGGAATGGGAGTTCTACATGTCTTCCATCATTTTCTCCCACTTCTCCTTAAGGTTTTCCAGGGCCATGTGCTCCAATGTTATTCTTGCATGCATATCATGGATACTGTCAGTGATAGACATCTCTGGGGTGGCAATCAATTGTCTTTCCAAAGTCATATGTTGTTGCAGTAATGTGAGATTAGGTAGAAGTAGAGCTTTAATCTCAGTTACCTCATCTCTAAATTTATTTTCAGCCTCTAAAATCTCAAGTCTCAACCTTTTAGCTTCCATAATCTTATCATAATGCAACTTGATTGCATTGTCATTGGTTGTAAGACCTTTTACACTAGCATTTAGATCTGCATCTATCTGTGCAATATTCTCACTATTCTCCTTAGTGAATTGCTCTATTGTGCATAAATTATAAACTAAGGTTATAGCTTCTAAAATGATTGGTTCCAATTCATTGACTAGTTCAGATAGCTTTACCTTGTTCTCTGCCACTTCTTGGATGATTTTCTCTATTAATTTATATTGATACTTTTTCTCTACATGTTCTTCTATTTCCTTCTTTGCATCTACATTTTGTGATGTGATGGCTTCAGTAAGAATGACTAATTGATCAATTATAGAAGCATTTTGATCAATGTCAATATTAGGTACAATATACATAAGTATTTCCTTGGTTGTCTCTAGTACCTGTGTGTCCTTAGTCTCCTTTTTATGCTTATCTTGGATAGCTTTCCTTTTACAAAGTTCTTCATACTTTGTAAGTGACTCAGGATCCAATGTCCTAGGATCACAATCTAGTATTTCATTTATCTCATCCAGGGTAACTGGATTCTTATTCTTTTTCTTCTTCTTCTTTGAAAGTGTAGTGGAGGCACCTATATGCAGTACCATAGTAAGTTCCTTTGATTGGTCTGATGTACTTGATGAATTTTTTGGAGGTGTTGTGTCTTTTATCTGCTGCTCGGTGTCTAGCTGTCGATTGGGTGTAGACGTCTCCACATCAACCTTAGCTTTATTTGTAGCTTCTCCTTCGGTATCCTTTGGAGTGGCATCACCTTGCTTCTCTTCTTCACCTTTATCTTTCTGATCTCCATATGGTTCTTTATGTTCTTCATTTGTGCTTTTCTACTCCTCTTCACCCTTATCCTCGGGTATGCTTGCATCATGTTCAGGTGATTTCTCCTTTTTTGAGATGATATTGATAGCTTGTATCAATAATGACATTTGGCCTGGTATATTAACCTATGTATAATCCATTATTGTGTCTTGTTCTGTGGATTTCTCAGACATAACAGTGACATATTCATCTGCCTTAACTTCATTGGGAGGATCTTTAGTGATATCTATTATTGTCACATCTTGGATTGTGACATCTGTTGTGTCTCCTAATGACTACAAAATCTGAAGTATGTCATCCATTGCTTTACATTCTTTTGTGTTCAATTAAACTGAATTGACATCCTTGTTATCATTTATAAGAATGTGCTCTGGGCTCAATGTAGCCTCTTTTTCTTCATTATGAGGCTTATCGGTAAGTTCTAATACTCTCTTGGGGCTTGTGTCCTCTTTAGGTACATTGAGTATTTTTCTCCAAGCATCCTCACTTTCTTTGTCAAGCTCAATTAAGCTTCCTCGTAGTACCTTGTAAGCTCTCTATTTTTCTGAGAAATTCTTTGAATGTAACTTTGTCATTTTCATCAATTTCTTCCATTTTGGACTCGGGTGGCATTATTGAAACTAGGGATCTTTCCCCTATCTATCTTTAATAATTCAATGCAAATGTCCACCTTGCTAATAACCTGCCTAGAAATTCTTGTGGCATCATATTTTCAAACTGTATAGGTATATATTTTAATATACACATTGTTGTGATGATGACTTCTTCTATTTTATTTTGATCCTTAGGATTTAGAGTTAGCCATTGTCTAATCTTAGGATCAGATATTCTACCTGACTTGATGATTGATGCAGCACCCTCATCAATTATGGTAGGAATTTTTTTCTTTACAGTTTGTTCATCTTGTTCAGTGTCTTCTATGTCTTCCTTGCTTCAGATTATTCTTTTTCTCCTCTTTGGTTCTAAATTTTTCCTGGTTTGAGGATTCCTCTTGTCATTCCCCACTTGTCCTTTCTTAACCGGTGATGAACTTGCATCTTTAGTTTTTTGACTCCTTGTCCTAGATGCATCACTAGTTATTGGCTTCTTTGGGGGTGGTGCATCAGACTCTGTTGATTCAGAGTCACTTACTTGTTCACCTTCATCAATGAGTGACTGTCCCTTGGTGTCTTGTTGTTGTTCTGTCTCTTCATCATTTACTGACAGCTTTTTCTTAAGTGTCTTTACCATTTTATCCTTCTTTCTATCTATTTTCTTCACTACTAGGATGGTCTTTATTCTTGCCTTAGCCTCTTCGTAGGTTCCAAACCTTGGTAATGATTTGTCTAATGGTTTATTTAATAATGCTTCAATAGCATTCATGGCTTGATCTATGTTGATCTCATAGTAAAGTGGGGCTAACCATGTTGTCCTCGGTACAATTGGTTTGATCAAAGTTGTATCGGTGTCCACCATGAAACAAATATCAGCCTTATATTTTTCTACTAGTTTTTTTGGTATCCTCATCCTTTTCTGCATTTTGTCCTTGAATCTAGTGAAATATTCATCCATAATTGGTGTAAATTTGTCACCTAGTGACTTAATGAATTAACAGATCTAAATTTTCACTGTTCGGGTAGTATCCCAGTTGACATTACCGATAGATGGGAAAAAGTCTTGAAAGCAGAAAGATATGCACATGAGGAGTGAACCAAACTTAGATGAGTTGGATTTTTCTGATCTAATGGTCCTCATGTTCTCCTCCAATTGCTTTAGTAGAAGCTTAGACAAATCCAACTGTAATCCCTTCTTTACAATCTTGTGAGCAGTGTCTACTGCTCTGCATGCAATACTATTCATTCTATTGGCTTGGAATATCTTGTATCCCAATACACATGCACCAAATTTCAGTTCTAGATATTTGGTGGAATTTACCTTCAATCCTCTTCCATCCCATTCTGCACCTATCATCTTCTCAATCTTGGTTTGAGGAGGGTGTTTGAGTGCCTTGGCCTTGTCGGTTATTGGATAACCAGTCACTGCGTGTATCACATCCCTAGTGATCTATTTTGGCTCATCCAACCACATATTTCAGTCATGCACTCTTCTCAACACTATCCTAATCCACTTAGTTTTAAACTCCTTCAGGAACATTAGGAAATTTGTCATCCCTTTCACCTTGATATGTTTATGTTCATCCTTGATGGTTCCATTTGTGCAAATCTTCTTGTAAGCTTGCTCAACTTCCAAATCTCCAATTTCTGCAACTTTGCAATGGATATACGCTCGAACATCCTCGATCAAAAAAACCCTAGGTGGTATGCTTGAAAATGCACTAGCATCATCGGGTTGTGAAGAAACCTCTAGATAGAACTTGTATTTAGGTTCTTCACAAGTAGTATTCTTGATTAGGTTAACCTTTTTATCCTTGGCATTCTTGATCTTGGAAACGCGAGATGTGGTTGCCATAGTTTCTGAAAAATTAGGGATTTTCCCATAAATACCTATGAGCTTAGTGAATCTTTAGTTGCTCACTTATCTTGTTGTAGATGCTATTGATCTATCTGAATGATGTGAATCTTCTATGAGTCACTTCCACATTCTAGTCGTTGTTCTTCGCTCTGTGCTTTGCTTCTCTCTGCTTCTTTTCTCTTAATCACATGGTGATTGAATGAGCTATTTCATTTCCTTTTTATAAATGATTCCCTAAGTGGTCTAATAAATTCTCTACCCACTTCTCGATGTTCAAAGACAGAGTCTCTCAGATATCACACAAACTTCTAGCTCAGGGTAAGTGACAACTCACTTGACCTTACACATGTTTACCGATGGTTCTCAGTAAGTGGCGAAGACTTCAATTTATTTTACATGATTACCTACGAGTCTCAGTTTACATTGTTGACTTGGCTTTTGTATGTAATCTGATGATTCTCGATAAGCATTTGACCGACAGGATTGGATTCACAAATTCATAACAAGTAATACCATAGTGCATATTTATTCATGCTATTTTGGAATTTTATCATTGTATAAAGGAATTGATGTAAAGTATAACTTGGTATAGTGTAGTTCCATACTTACTTGGTCTGCTTAGGTGGGGGTGGTGATTTCACCAGATCCATTGGATAAGGTGTCACCAATTGTATTGCTTGGTCCAACATTATTAGTGTTTTTAGCTTTCCTCCACATTTTTTTCTCATCTTTCTGATGTCTTCAATTGTATTTCCATTGGGAAAAGTGCATGTCTCTGTCACTCGGTCTTTGTAGTCCTTTCTTAGATGACCAACCCTATAACAGTGTAAGAATTTCATTCCAGGGCTAGTCCAGCTTCTAGACCTTCTTATCCATTCTCTCATGCAGTTTGTAGCTATGTGTCCATATCTACCACATGCTATGCAATTTGTCCATGTATTATAATCCCAAACATATGAGTTATTGACTCTTTTCGGTTGATATGAATTTTCTTGTTCTTTAGGCTTCCATGCTTGCCTTATCTTCTTCCTACATTCAAGAGATGTGTGCCCATGCATTTTTCTAGTAGGAAAATATTTTTTCATGTAGGTTTCCTTCTTTGGTTATTTTACCTTAGATTTACATTCATATTCTTTATGTCCTTTCTTGTTACATTTATAACAATTTCCAATGAATGTAGATGTGGAGTTAGGAATACCTTTAATTTTGCTTCTACAAATATTTGATGTGTGGCCTGGTTTTCCACAGTGATTGCATGATTTCTTCCTTGGTCTTGGATTTGTGTAGACATCTTTTTTATCATCTTGGTATGGTGATTCTCCATGATCGGTATACCCTAATGCGGTATTTTTGTTGACTCTTCTTTGTCCATCCATAAAATCATCCATTCTTTTTGTGCTTTATTCAACTCTCTTGATCATATCATTGTGTTGTTGTTGAATTCTAACTTCATGCTTTAGTTTTCATTTTCTTCTCTTAGCTCACCAATAGCTTCCAATTTTCCATTGATTTCTATGTTCAGTTGGTTTGCTTCCTAACTCATAAGAACTATTTGATTGGTAATCTCATGATGATGTTCAGTAAGTCTTTGTATCTCTGATTCTCTTTCTTATAGCTTTTCAGTGATCTTCCTCCTATCATCAATAGCTAGTGTTCTTTCTTGTTCAGCTTGTCTAGAATCATTCATAACATCAATCATCCTTACCATCTATGGCTCTTGCCCAATTTGCAGTGATTTCACTTGTCCAGCCAGATGCTGATTGATTTCATTAAGATTTGTAATGCTTCCTTCAGATGTGTCTAATGTATTACAAGATGTAGATCCCGATGACTCAAATAAATCAGGTATCTCTTCTTCATGATAGTCTATTTAATTACAGGGAGATGCCATAACCATTCTTTCATCTAGTAGCTCTCTCATCTTGATTCTAGCTTCTTTGTATTTCTCATAGAAGATCTGTATCTCCAACTTATGATTCTCAATACTCTTGTCTAGCTTATACCTTTTCATTGTATGATCTTTTCTCTCAAGTGATTTAAACTTTTCCAAATAAGAGATCTATCTCTGGTACCAATTGTTGGAATAAGGGAATGGTACGTACTGAGAGGGGAGGGGTGAATCAGTACCCTTAAAACTTTTTATCAATTAACTTTAATGCTTTAGTAATCAATTCCTTCTATTACCGACCATATGTGCTATTCTATCTTTATGCATGTAATATCAATTCATAAACTTAATTTGCATGTAAACATTCATAGAAACATTCATAAAATGTAATGGCACATGACACAATATTTGGTAATGCAAAAAACCCCAATTAAAAGGTAAAAACTGCGGTGGGGATGAAACCCACAAAACTTCACTATCTACAGAATGGAAGGGGTCGGTTAAGGCTTACAATTTTGATCACTTCTGATGATCTCACCCTACTAGGAGTAACATGTTTAGACTGGTTAAGGTCTACTCTATTAAGAGCTTTAGCAATACTGTTTGGTGTGCACTCGGTTAAGATATTTACAAAAGGATTGTTAAATCCACTTTCTCAAAGGATTTCTTCTATTTTCTACACTTGTTAGAATGTAGTCAAAAATACTTATTGACCTAAGTATATGCAACCTAGAATTCCTTAGTACAGATCCATTAAATTTTACAATATGATGTTTATCGCGTATAGTGACTGATTAATACCTATGTTCTGCTCGGTAGCCTTGGATCTTGTTCTTTATAACTGATTCCATCTTTTGTTTTCCCTCTACATAAATATTTGTATCTGATCCATAGATGTGCTCCTAAGCTACAATTATCATCACATCATCTTGTTCTGATTGATTACACATCTATTTATACAATGAATTCAACCTAAATAAGTTTCATGTTTTACAATGATAACTCTATGATCAAAGGTTTACAACTTACCTTGATCTCCTAGTTAGCATGTTTTCAATCAGTTAGACTAATTAAAACAATTACACGTACTTTACTTGTCCCTCAAGAAATGGATTTAAAGATAAGCTTTAAGCTAAATATAAAACTTAAGTGTTTTATTTAACGTGTAAGTTAGATCCACATTTCTCATAATAAAGTTGTCTCTCGGTAGAATGGTGCTAGGGTTTCTCTTTAGTCTACATGTAGGGTTGCTTTGTATACTATCTATCATTTTTCTCTATCGAGTTACACTGTAAAATTTTGTCGGCTTCCTCTGTGAATTATGTTGTCAATTACACAGTGATCTGTATGTCGGGTTCCTCTGTACTTAACATTTTTAGTGACCTATGTTAACTATTGTGTTGGGTTGCACTATAAACATGTCTTCCATTGATCATGTACCGATGGTTCAAAAAATCTTTCCCTTGTATACTAATGGAAAAAATATGATCATCATACTCCTCTTTGTCCTTATTCTTCTTCAACTTCCTTGGCTCTTGTTTGATTATCTCAAACTCAGGTTCGTCATCATCTGCATCTTCATCTTCATCATCTTCTTCTAATTCTCTCTTCCTTTTCCCTTTTGTGTATTTCTGCTCCTTTTCATTTTTATCTTTATCATCATCACCTCTATCTTTCTTCTCATTTTTATTTTTTTCTTCTTTATCTTTCTCTTCTTCATCAGTGTGCTTCTCACTGGTGTCTGATTTCTTATCACTGATATCTATTGTATCGTGTTGCTTCTCACTGCTAGCTTCCTTCTTAGTATCTTCTTGCTCCATTGTGGTTGGAAACTTTTGTTGATCAACTGATATATAGTTCTTTCAATGTAATATTTCACCTTTCTTCTTCATTCTCGTAACATATCTTATATAGTTATGTAGTAGGGGGTTTGGTAGGGTTTCTTGCGTTACCTATACAATGACTTGTTCTTGACTTGGTTTCTCTTTTGTAGTATTTTCTATATTAACTGTGGCATCTTCTCTTCCAATGGAAACTTGTGCTAAATATTCTTGTCTCTCTATGGGCTTCTCCAATTCTTTTGCAATATCTTCAATAATAACTACATCCTTGGTTGTTGACATATTAGTTTCGGTAGGTGCATTGTCGTTAAGCTCACTTACAGTAAATATATCATCAACATTTGATGTTCCTACCTTTGAATATACTTATTTCTACTCTTCATTCAATACTTTCTTCCTAACTTTAGTTATGTCTTTTTCTAACATAGATTCATCATTTACTAGAATCATAGTCGTCAATGTTTTTTTTCTAAACTCTGGCTTATACTTATCCATATATACTTCTGCATCGTTCTTCGATAACTTTGGCAATATGTTCTTCAATATTTTTTATCTTAATTCCTCAATTCTATGATATGTTGAATCCCATATTGTCAATAAGGTCTCATATAATTCTCTGGGAACATTATCCTTTACATCTCCAGGATATTTATTGTACTTAAGAAAATGTTGAATAATAGTATCTTCTATCAGTTTCTTATCTTCCTCTATCAACTTTGCAAAGACAGTGGGATTGATTCTCCCAACTAATCATGTCTCTATTATATACTCTATCATTTCAGTTGGGTTTATGGGAATCTTGAATTGCTTCCTTCCTGATCACTTTCCCCATGTCATTATCTCCTTCTCTGATTCTGTACCCTCATCATTTGTGTCACTTTTCTTTACACTAGAAGTGGGTGTCTTCTTCTAATTTCTAGTAGTTCTCCTCTCAGATACTTGAGGGTGTGATCAACTTTTTGTATGCATTTTCCTTTTTGATGTCACCTCAATCTCTTTTTCTTCTTCATCGATAGTAATATGTGTGGTTATTTCTAGTTCACCTTCCTACACTTCAATATCCTCAATCTCTTGAATTGTTGGTAGGGCATGTGTCACTGTAGACGTTCCTTCATGTTTCACCCTTTTCCTCTTGACTGGTGTGGAGGGAAACTCTAGTGTCTTCACTTGTGATTTCTCCTCTATCTCTTTTGGTTCTGAACTTCTTTCACCTTCACCGCTTCCATATTTGTTTGTCAATTTCTTTATCATTTATTCTTTCTTCTTCTGAATCTTGGGATTCTTGATGTCTAATGTAATCTTTTTTCAGGCGTCCTCATATGTTCCAAATCTGTTGACTATTGTATCCTTTGGTTATTTCAATAAATATTTTGCACATCCAATTACATCTTTCTCTACAACTTCATATCCAAATGTTGGGACCCAAGATGCTCTTGGTTCCATAGGTTGGATTCTTCAAGTGTCAGTGTCTACTAGAAAACAAATAAATTCTTTGTACTTCTCTACTTCCGACGGGGGTATCTGATAACGTTCTTCCTTTTTGATTTTAAATTCCTTGAATTATCCCCACATGATATTTTTAGTTCATATCCTAATTTCTTAATATAATCATTGATCTAGTATATGACTAGTCTGTCTATACTCCAATTTACTTCACCTATTCCTGGAAAGAAAATTTTAACATAAAAGTATAAAAAAACAAGTAATGATCCGAAATTAACCTCTTGTTTCTGATCCTTCTTCAATTGTTTCATGTTAGAAAATAGTTGGTCCCGCACCATATCAGCTAAATCATAATTCCTCCCTAATTTGGCTATCTTGTAGGCTGCATACACAACACTACCTGATACGTTGTTCAATCGACTAGACTAGTAGATTTTGTATCCGATAATCATTATTGCAAACCATTTTTTGAGGTCCTTGACCTTGTCTACTCTCATTTCTTGTCCATCCTTACATGTTTCAGTTATTTTTCTCAGCTCTTCCATATTACTTACTCGTAGGGTAGAGTATTTTCCTTCACCCGGTAAGCCAGTAACCGTATGAATTAGGTCCTTTGTTATTTTGACTGGCTTGTGTCCATCTAACCACAAAAATTCATCGTGTAAGTGGCTCAAAACATATTTGATACAATCCTCATTGAAAAATTTGGGCATGAATACTATATGTGTCAAACCTTTCATCTCTAAATGCTTATGCTCATCCTTCAATACTTTATTGTCACGCAACTCATCATAGTAAATCTTATGTATTTCTTTATCACCCAATTCAGCTATTTTGCTATGAATAATTGTTCTTATGTCTTCAATCAAAATTACCCTCTGTGGTAACAATGATAGGGCTCCGGTGTTGTCCTTTTCTTCTGCCTTCAAGGGGTACAATTTAAACTCAGGGTTGGCTCATCATTGATACTGATGACTATTGGATTATCAATATTTATTTCCATCATGTTCTGCAAACTACTCTTGAAAACTTCCAATGTCCGCTAAGACTTCCGTTAGGGATTTCTTATAACTCTTCTAGCTAGGGCACAAAAATACTCTAGATCACTTCTGCAATAATTCTTACTGATAATTCTTCACAATAGATTTCTCTAAGATCTTTAGATACTTCTCAAATGATTTCTTTAGAAAAGTAGGGTAGCTAATGAATAGCATCGACACATATTTGTCAATAGAAATGTTCTTGAATGACTATTATGATAATAAATGCTCTCAACAGAAATTTTTCTACTGATAGCCATTCTTTCTATTCAATAACTAAACTTATTCATTGATAACTATATATCTTCAAAATGATAAACCAATAATGTCTAATACTAACTAATTCGGTATGAGTTCTACTACATCTTTTCACATGCTGATATAAAATTCAATAATAACCTTTCATAAATGGACAAATAGATTTAACAATTTATTTTAGTTCCCTAATAAAACTTACTTTCTTAGTTTGATGATGAATCCTCTAGAATTGAGTTTGGAGTGTTATCTTTTTTCTCATTGGTTTCTTCCTTCTTGACCCAAATTTTCTTCATGTCATTCTTGACCTGATCTTGATTCGCTATTGCTTTTTCTCTGTTATTTTAGTTTTTGTCTTGTCGAGAATTTATGTATTATTATTGCCAACAGTTTGCGCAATATGACCATACTTATGAAAAATGAAACATACCATTCCTATTGATCTCCATGTTCCTTAATTTCTTCTTGGATTTCTCATTATATAGTGTCCGAATTTATGTCCATATTGACTACATGTGTAACAGTAACCTGGAAAGCTTCCTTCTGATGATGTGCTATTAGCTCTTGATCTACATTCATTTCCCTAATATCCAATCTTATTACAGTTGTAGAAACTTCCATGAAAATGTATACCTCTTGAAATTTTTACCAATTTTCTTGTACAAACATTTGATGTATGACCAAAATTTCCATAGTTGTAGCATGTAGGTTTCTTACCATGTGTATCTACTAGGATCCTTTGGCTCTTGTGATTGATTCTCAATTACCGATATTGATGATTCACTAATTTCAAATTTGTCGTCACCGATATAACCTATGCCATTTTTTTCTCTTGTTCTTCTTGGATTTTTAAATTGTTCATCCACCTTCTGTATGCTTTTCTCAAATCTAGTGAGTCTTTCATTAACCTCTTTCTCAACTTTCAGATTATTCTTTAAAATTTCAACTTCCTTTCTCATATTTTTATTCTTGGTAAGTATCAGTCTATTTTCTTCACTTCTACCATATATAAATTCATTCAATGTGTTGTTCTCTTATTGTAACCTCAGAATAATAAACTCTTTTTCTTTGATAGATTTCTTAAGATTTTATTTTCCAGTTTCAAGGTCTTTTTGGGCATCTTCTATTGTTCGCATCTTTTCCAATACTTCATTCATTCTTATAGCTCGAATTTCAAGTGCCTTTTGGGATTAAATTATATCTTCTTCCATGGTAGTGTTCCTTTCCATCAATTCTCCAACTGTTGCATCAGTTTCTTCCATATTTGTACCATTTTCTGATAGCTCTGTAATCTTATCTAGTGTTATATGCAACTTTTCCAATAGTTACTTTATTTTGACAAAAGAGTGTCTCAACTTATTCTTTAGATCTTCAACTTGTTCCAAGGGTTCATCAAAAGCTTCTTCCATTTTCTTCTCTCTTATACCTCTCCATACTCCAAGATCATCTACTCTCAAGATATTAAACTTCCCTCTAGAGAACTAAGCTTTGATACCAATTTTAATTGGAAATATTAGGTACTGAGAGGGGGGGGGTGAATCAGTATTAAAAAACTTCAAACACTTTTTCTTCTGGTTTAACTTTAAACCATTAAACATTCACCAATAGTAAATTTAATTGATAGTGCTCATAGTATTACCAATATGATGTAACTTAAACATAAAGTAAATGACAGTTACTCAAAAGAAGATCAACACACCCATAACACATAGATTTTTTATTATGGAGAAACCCTTGGTCAGAGGGAAAAATTACGGCGGGGATGACACCCACAACTCTTTGCTGTAGAAATTTTTTTCGCCGGTTAGGGATTACAATATATCACCTTCCAAGTGACTCACCTAATTAGGAGTGACTGATAAATTCTTAAGTGTATCTGTAGTCCTATTAAGGCTACTCTACTAAGAGATTTAATCCCGCATGTGCAACATTCACCATGTTAAAGGATTTACAAAAAGCTCACACAATATGAACTTATCAGTCGTGTTAGAGACTACCCGGTTAAGGGATTTACAATACCTTGTAGAAATTGTTAGGATTATTCACAAGATAGTAATGGAATTTATATAATTCCTTCCAAAGCTTTTCATATCCCTTATGATCTAAATCTTTGTTCTCTTCTCTTCTCTTCTTTCAATCCACTTCTCTACTCAATTTTGTCTCCGTAACTTCTTTTCAACAAATCTCTCTATGATCTGTTCCTTAAGCTTCTTATCATTGAATCTCCTTCTCTCATCCTTCATTCCTGACCTTTGATCTTAGGGTTAATCAAAAACTTAATCTCAATCAATCCATAAACCATTTTCTTTTTCTTCCTCTTGTCGGCATCTGCGTTCTTTTCCTTACGACTGATAGCTATTTGACATCAATGACAAAACTTATCATAATACCAATGATTTCTAACAATATTCTCAATGATTTCCAACATAAAAATGAATGAGAATTGAATAAAATGAAAGATAATTAAGGTTAATATCAAATCCAAGAGGTTTGAATCCATTACCAAGCCATACATGTGCATATGTAAATTATTACAATATAACTGTTACTTTTTTTTTAACAATCATCAATGTAAACCATAGTCTTGGGGCATCATAAAAGCATGAACAACACTTAAAATTCTGATATGTGACTAGGATATATACGATAATTCAAAGATAATTTTTTTCACCAATTCTTAGCCTTTTTTGTCAAGTAGATTCAAAGATATGTAATTTCTTTATTCACTATTTACCCTCAATGAGGGTTTCTAATTGTTTGAACAAATACTTCAATAACTCCTGCAAAACCCCATGAAATTAAATGAAATTTGATTAAAATGAAAGATAAATACATATCCTAACATCCAAAATCACACATGGATCCTTTTGAAACCAACAAAGCCATTAATAATGACTATTACAGTCACAGGAATATAGCAAATGCAGAAAATAACTGATTTTCATTACTTTACTTCACACTTTCATACAATCTCCATCCCTACATCCCTTCTATCTCCTACAAATGACCCAAACAAGGATATTTAACTTTGATCATTCCTTCCAACTAATCAAAACTAATTCTAACTGCCTATTCCCACTAATTTGCAATTTGACAACATTGTTTGCATTGACAACTTTTTGTCAATATGACATTTTTTCAATATTTGGAATATGACCACAAAACTTGACGTATGACCCTAATATATGAAAAAATAGAAAATATGAGTCCAATTACACCACTTCTACATACTTTAGACATTTTTTCAATATTTGACCATGTTTGACCCATTCAAGACCTCATAGCTCACTATGAACATAATGGCTTTAATAGCCTTACACAACGATTTGAATTGACTTGAAATAGTCCTTAGGACCTTATTTAGACACAAAAATAAGAAAAAAAACATAAATACTCTCATTTCATTATGGAACCATGATCTCAAATAGGCACCCCTGCACTGATCTCCCAGGGATAAATAATTCAATCCCATTTGAATTGCACTCTTCTTCCTAGTCTTCTTCATGAACTATAACTGTTTATATGTTTGAAGTCATTTATTGATATTCAACCGAGTTTCATAAGTGATGATAAACATTATCAGTAAATGTATTTTCATTGATGTCAACTTACTTGATTATTATTATGGTGGAAAATATTTATTCTGTATTGAAGATTTGGAACAAACAATGTTTATGTGGTTGGAAAAATGGAGAATTTTGTACACACCGAGTGACAGAGAACACTGAGTAAAATCCATTGTATACCGAGTGACAATATTAACCGAGCAAGGGATTACTGACACAACTATTGGTCAAGCAATTGACTCAAAACAAGGCCGACTAAATGTTGCATTGGCAATTGATGATTTCAAGGTAAAAGATAAATTTTATTATTTGATCAAACGGTTATGAAAATTCAAGGAAGATTGGATGATAGAGATAGAAACATATTTTTAAAACAATAGCCGAGGAAGGATCAAGCAGGAAAATGAATCATGGAGATTAAGCGACAAGATTTGAAGAATGAAAATTAAATGATACATGATGTCTATATAAGAGACAAGAGATTCATTTGTGAAATATATAAATGCACACATATTATGAAGCATACATGCAAAATTGATGCATGACTGATCAAGCTAGTTAAAGACAGAACCGAGTGAAAATTCTATAGACATCACCGAGAAAACAAAGGATAACCAAGTAGAACAATGATGAAGAATGAGATGAACTAAAGTGAACAAAATTGATTAGAGGTATTATGTACTTAGAATAGATCCGAATATCTACAAATCAAAGTTGTATTTGAATCAGATCATTACTATATCAGTTTAACCATTGTTATAGATAAATCTCTTAATCGAGTGGGATAGTGAATCCTTATTATTACGTTAAGAGAATGTTAATTGTTTTCTTGTTGACCCAATAGTGAATGCATGGTCAATAGAGAACGGGTAGTTTTATATCCTCTAACAAGTTTACATTTAACACTGTCCATTGTAACCTTTAATAGGTTTGGTTCTTCACAGAGCTCACTTCAGAAGAGTGAAAATATTTTGGGTTACCAGTCCTAGGTGGTTTTTCCCTTAGCAGGGTTTCCATGTTAAAAATCTATGTGTCAATGTGTATGAATTTTGTGGATTGTTACTTTACTTTAAAATTTATTTTATTGACCTAGATCGGTAATCACAATATTAATTTACTGATACTCGGTAGACAACTTAATAGTAAGTTTTGAAATCACAGTTTATATTTCACCGAGCAGAGTTTATATGATTGAATTTTTTTTTATACATCTAGAGGAATTTGGGAATGTAGGATAATTTTTTGAGGGCACTGAGTCTAACTAATTCATCCCCCTCTTAGTTATTCTAACAATTGGTATTAGAGCTATCATTGGTAATCAGGGAGCTGCAGTGCTTATTAGTGCAGGAGTGCTTATCAGAAAGTTTTCAAGGACTTGAGATAAATATCACAAGATGTATAAGAGAGATGCACCTAAGATGAACAAAGACAAGTTCCAGACATGGAAAAGAAGAATGAGATTAGCAAGAAACATTGAAGTTTTTTTGGACAATGAATTCATTCTACCTACTTGAGCTTTGACAATAAATTATTTTAAAGAAAAACATGAGCATAACCTTATCATGGTGGAGATTGCCTCTTCACTTATTGATTCTTAATTTGAGGACATAAAGACTTGTGCTAGTGCCAAGAAGATGTGGGACAAGCTTACAACAGTTTATGGAGGAGATGTGAATGTACTAAGAGCCAAAGCTGAGAGCCTTCATGGAAAGTTTGATGACATGCGAATGAAAGAAGGAGAGAACATCACACAATACAGTACCCGACTTAAAGAAGTTGTGAATGCTATTCAAGGATCTGGTGGAACCATTGATGAATACACAATTGTGAGTAAGATTCTTAGAACCCTATTGCCTATCTATTCTATAAGATTCTCTGCAATACATGAAATGAGAGTTGCACCTAGAAATAACATTACTATTGATAGTCTTGTTGGAAGATTGATTTCTTTTGAGTTGAATAACTTTGACAAGAGTATTGTACCATCTATGGAATCTAGATTTATGTCTACTTTGAAAATTGGCAAAACTAGTAGCAAGGACATAATTAGAAATAACAGTGGTAGTAATAGTGATGACAAGGAACTTGATGAACTTGAAGCTTTAATGGTCAGAAGATTACACTGAGGTAAAGGAAGATATAAAGGTAAACTACCTTTGATATGCTTTAATTGTAAAGAGATTGGCCATTTTTCTGCAAGATTCCCTAACAAGAAAGATGATGATAGAAATGATAGATCTAATGATAGAAAAGATGACCGAGATTTTAGAAGAAACTGACAGTATGAGAGAAGAGATAACCGAGATTACAAGGATAAAGGTAAGAAAGCTTGTCACATTGCTGAAGATAATAATAACAGTGGATCTAACAGTGATGAAGATATTGAGACTGTGTTTGTAGCATTAAAAGATGATTCAGATGAAGATGAAAGGTATGTAGAAACAACACTTATCTCTAAAGTTAGCAAACATGATATTTGGGTTATTGATAGTGGCTACACACATCACATGACTGGTGATAAAGGTAAATTTGAATTTCTTGAACATTATGATGGAGTATTAGTAAGAATGGGAAATGATACACCCTGTCATGTAAAAGGAAAAGGTACTATTATGCTAAACAACCAAATCAAATGTGAAAATGCTTATTGGGTAAAATGACTTAACTACAATCTGTTGAGTGTTTCACAGTTGAATAATATAGGTCACCAAGTTGCATATGAGAAAAAAAAAAGAATGAATCTATGATGGAAAAGGAAAATTTATTGGTACTAGTGAAAAATCAAGAGACCATGTAATGCACTTCAAAAATTGTCAAATGGGTAAGATGTCAAAATCTAGTTTCAAGAGCAAGAATTTATCATCTAATAAAATTTTGGAGTTACTTCATACAGACTTATGTGGGCCAATGAGAACACAAAGCTACTTTGGGGACATATATTTTATTTTATTTTTTGATGACTACTCTAGGATGATGACTATAATGTTTCTAAAAGAGAAATCTGAAGCATTTAAGATGTTTAAGTGGTATAAGGAAAAAAGTGGAAAAAGAAACTGGTAGAGATCTGAAGTGTTTGAGATCCAAAAGAGGAGGTGAATTTATTTCTAATGATTTCACTAACTTTTGTAATGAGAATGGAATTAAAAGATAGGTTTCTGCACCAATGACACCACAGTAGAACGAAATTGTTGAAAGAAGGAACAGATCAATTGTTGATTGTGCTAGAACATTGATGATTGAAAATCAAGTTGCACAAACATACTGGAGAAAAGTAGTCAGCACAACAGTCTACACACTAAACTGCGTACAACTGAAGAAAGATTGAAACAAAACAGCTTAGGAGCTATGGTATGGTGATACTCCCAATGTGAGCTATTTTAGAATATTTGGAAGTAGGTTTTATATTCTGAAATATTATCAAAATGGAAAATTTGATGTAAAATGTGATGAAGGAATATTTCTTCGATAATCTACTAAGATTAAAGCTTACAAATGTTTGAAGAAGTCAACTAACAAAATCATTGAAAGTGCAAATGTGAAAGTTTATGAATTTTCTAAGTTAAATGATGAAGACGACATGAAAGAACTAGAGGACTACAGTAGATTTATTTACTGGGAAGAGTCTGACACTTTACCAACACTGACACTAATGCCTAGCATTATCAGGCAACATACTAATATTACCGAGCAACATATATCACAAATTGAGAATTAGGAAAATGTTGAAATAGAAGATCATGAACCAAAAGACAATAAAGATACACAAGAAGATGATGAAGGACCAAGAACTTAACCTATACTTGCTAAATATGTGATAAGACACCATCCACGGGATCAAATAATTGGAGATAAAAGAGCAAGAATTTTGACAAGAAGTAAGTTCGGAGATGATACTTGTTTGATTTATGAATTTGAGTCTAAGAATGTTAAAGATGCATTAGAAAATGAAGAATGGTTTAATGCTATGTCTGAGGAGATTGAACAAATACTAAAAAATAAGACATGGACATTAGTACCAAGACCGAGTGATAAAAATATCATTGGCACCAAATGGATTTTCTGAAATAAATTGAATGAAGATGGGAATGTAATTAGAAATAAAGCAAGATTGGTTTGTGAAGGGTATGCACAAGAAGAAGGAATTGACTATGGAGAAACTTTTTCACTTTTTGCTAGACTTGAAGGATTAAGGATACTACTTGCATACGCTGCATATAAAGGTTTCAAGGTATATTAGATGGATGTGAAATCTACATTTTTGAATGGAATACTTGAAGAGGAGGTATACATTGAACAACCTGCGGGATTTTTTGATCCTGATCAGACACACATGGTATGTAAGTTACATAAATCATTATATGGACTAAAGAAAGCACCAAGAACATGGTATGAAAGATTTCATTCTTATCTAATCAGTATTGGATTGATTAGAACTAGTGACAACAATAATTTGTATTTGAAAAGTGGAAATAAAGATAAGACACTCATTGCTGAAATATTTGTTGATGATATAATATTTGGAGGTAATGATAACTTATGCACTTCATTTGATGATGAAATGAGGAAATAATTTGAGATGTCGATGTTTGGTCAGATCAAATTTTTTCTAAGATTGCAAATTTTACAACAAACTGCAAGAATATACATTACTCAATCAAAATACATTAAGGAAGTATTGAAAACATTCAGAATGGAGGAATCTAAACCAGTTGGAACACCTATGGTGACAAGATGTAAATTGACAAAAGAGGACAAGACACCTGAGGTAAACCAAACCTTGTATAGATCTATGATTGGTAAATTGATGTATGTTGTACACACAAGACCTGACATTGCACATGTTGTTGGAATAGTAGAAAGATTTTATGCTAACCCCAGAGAGTCACATGTGACAGTTGTTAAAATAATTTGTAGATATTTGAAGAATACCGAGGATTATGGACTTTGGTATAAAAGACAAGAAAAATTTGACTTGAAAGTCTATACAGATGCTGATTGGGCTGTAAATATAGATGACATAAAGAGTACTACTGGTGGAGCATTCTTTATTGGAGAAATATTAGTTACTTGGATTAGCAAGAAGCAAAGATGCATATCACAATCAACTGCAGAAGAAAAGTATGTTGTTGCTACTGAAAATTGTTCTAACATAGCATGGATAAAACAATTGTTGAAAGGAATGAATGAGGAGATCACTGAACCAGTGATAATTTGTTGTGATAACACAAGTGCTATAAATATTTCAAATAATCCAGTGATGCATGCAAAGACAAATCACATATCTATAAAGTATCTCTACTTGAGGGAACAAGTACAAGACAAACAAGTAATAATGGAATATGTACAATCAAAGGAACAACTTGCAGACATATTCAAAAAACCCTTACCAAAGGATACATTTGAGTACTTGAAAGGTAGACTAGGGGTCTGTCCCTTGTCTATTGGTAACTAAGCAGATTAGGAGGTTGCATCAACCTACATGAAATCAGAATATCAATCATGTTGATGCAAAAGCTGAACTAGACTGAAATAGAGATATCAGTACACTGAAAGGAACATACTACACTGAATTAAAGAGAAATTTTATTCTAGTTATTGAAGAGCTACATATTTCTTTTTGGCATTGTTGTCAAAGGGAGAGAAATTCATGAAATATGAAGGGAGAGAAAGACCAATGAAATACATATGCATCCAAGGGAGAAAAGAGAAAGGAAGAGACATATTTAATCTGTAGAGAGATTCAAGAGCTGAAAAGACAAAATAGCAGAGAGAGTCTACACAGTGAATATTTTGTTTATACTGACACGTAATATATTCAAGCTAGGGAGAGCTACTCAATTGTTAAAGTTGTAGAAGTGATGATAAACATTATCAGTTAATGTATTGTCATTGATGTCAACTTACTTGAGTATTATTATGGTGGAAAAAAAAAATTATGTATTGAAGATTTAGAAAAAACAATGTTTATGTGGTCAGAAAAATGGAGAATTTTGTATACACCGAGTGACAGAGAACACCAAGTAAAATCCAGTGTATACCAAGTGACAGTATTAACCAAGCAAGAGATTGTCGACACAACTATTGATCAAGCAATTAATTCAAAACAAGGCCAACTAAATGTTGAGTTGGCAATTGATGATTTCGAGGTAAAAGATAATTTTTTTTATTTGATCAAACGGTTATGAAAATTCAAGGAAGATCAGACGATGGAGATTGAAACGTGTTTTTAACACAACAGCCAAGGAAATATCAAGTGGGAAAATGAAAGATGGAGATTAAGTCACAAGATTTGAAGGATGAAAATTAAATGATACATGATGTCTATATAAGAGATAAGAGATTCATTTGTGAAATATATACATGCACACATATGCTGAAGCATACATGTGAAATTGATGCATGATTGATCAAGCTGGTTAAAGATAAAACCGAGTGCAAATTCTACAGATATCGTCGAGCAAACAGAGGATAACCGAGCAGAAGAATGATGAAGAATGAGATGAACTGAAGTGAACAAAATTGATTAGAGGTATTATGTACTTAAAAAAATCTAAATATCTACAAATCAGAGTTGTATTTAAATCAGATCATTACAGTATCAGTTTAACCATTGTTACAGAAAAATCTCTTAACCGAGTGGGATAGTGAATCCTTATTATTACATTCAAGGAATGTTAATTGTTTTCTTGTTGACCCCACAGTGAATGCATGGTAAAGAGAGAACTGGTAGTTTTAAATCCTCTAATAAGGTCACATTTAGTAGTTTGCATTGTAACCTTTAATAGGGTTGGCTCTTCACCGATTGAGTGAAAATATTTTCGGTTACCGGTCCCAGGTGGTTTTTCCCTTAGTAGGGTTTCCACGTTAAAAATCTATGTGGCAATGTGTATGAATGTTGTGGATTGTTACTTTACTTTACACTTTATTTTATTGACCTAGATCGGTAATCATAGTATTAATTTACTGATACTCGGTAAAAAACTTAACAGTAAGTTTTGAAATCACAGTTTATATTTCACCGAATAGAGTTTATATGATTGAATTTGTTTTATTATATATCTAGAGGAATTTGGGACTGTAGGATAATTTTTTGAGGGAACTGAGTCTAACTGATTCACCCCCCTCTCAATTATTCTAACACTTTAATTTCTTGTACATGTGGTCCTTTTTCCCTGCAAACAAATTTGGTTCCTTCTTCCTTTGCTTCTTCTTGTTCTCTCTTCTATCTAACTTTCTCTCAGCTTCTAAGCTCCACAACTTTAAGTCTTTATTATATACCTCAAAAACTTCGTTGATGTCCTCTTTATAGACTATAGCAACATATTCACCTGCAGTAAAATATTGCAAATGTGCACACATCTTATTAGAAATAAAAACTATAACACTCTCATTAGTCTAAGAATTAACTTGGCTTTCCATGCCAACCTTAGTGTAAACATTCACATTGATATCTCTTCTTGTTATTCCATCAACATTAATACCATCAACAACAATCACATCATGAATCCCAATATCAGCATGCCCTTGCATTGGTTCATCAACAAGAAAATAAGTTTGTTCATCTTAAAACTCAAATAGATCACCATACATGGTACCTTTTTCATCTTGACAAATGGATTCAAACTTTACCTCTTCCTGATGTGTTGATGTTTGTACTCGCTTCTTTCTTCTTTGGATTATCCTCTTAATAGGCTACACTACCTTCTTATTGAGGGTTAGGTGCCAACTTAGTTTCTTGTCTTTAATTATTATTTCTAAGTCATCAAGTTTCCTTATCATCTCTCCTAGCCATCTCTCATACTCCAAGAACCATTTTTCTCTCTCTTCTATCTCCCTCTCTTCTTCCTTTCTCTTTCTCTCCTCCTCTTCCTCTTCTTTTCTTTTCCTCTCCCTCTCTTCCTCTTCTCTCTTCTTCATCCATGAACCCCCATCTCACAAATATTCTCTCAAGAAGTACATTCCCTCATTAAAATATCTCTCATTCTTCTTCATATTTTCATTTCCTCACCTAGGTGTCTCCACTTTTCTCTCCCTAGTATTTTGGAAATCACTCACCAAATTATCCTCTCAACCTCACTTAACCACAAAAAATCACACAACCACTAAAAAATATCTCTACCTAGATCTTATGGGCTTGGATACCAATATGATGTAGAGTTTTGGGTTCATGACTCAAAAACTTTAAAATATTTTAATGCCAATCAAACATACTTTACAACAAAGCCTATGGAATCAAATTCTTCTACAAGGACCACAAACCAAAACTTTGTTCAAAAATTCAAAATCTAGAAAAAAAAACCTTGGAATAAAATACTATACATGGTCACCAATAACACAAACAAAGTATATAACATATATCTGCCACCCTCCTATAGCAACAGTGACATGAACTCATAAAAAATGACATTTTTTAGAACTTGACTTGTTTGACCTTTCAAATTGCACAACAAATTTTTATAGAAAATAGAAATTTTTTTTCTAACATAAATATATTTCTACTCACCAAGTTACAGGTCTTCACTAGCCCATACATAATTATACTAACACATTTACTGATTGCAACTTCAGGAAGAACATTTTCTGAACAAGCTACTTTCACAAAAATGACTATAACTTATTCAATTCTCCACAAAATTTATGAGACTTGAAGAAAATGAAAGATAATTCATGTGAATATCAAATCCAAGAGGTTTCAACTTGTTCCCATGTTGTATATGTCCATACAAATCACTACAATATGATTGTTACTATTTTTTTTAACAATCATCAATGTAAAACAAAGTCTTAGGGCATCATAAAAACATGCAAAAAAAATTTAAATTATGATATGTCACATTAGGATATTTAATATCATTCAAATATAAATTGTTTCACCAATTCTTATCCTTTTCCATCAAGTAGATTCAAAGATATGTCATTTCTTTATACACTGTTTACCCTCAATGGTGGTTTCTAATTGTTTACTCTTGCAAAACCACATGAAATTAAATGAAAATTTATTCAAATTAAATATAAATTCATATCCTAACATCCAAAATCATCCATGAATCCTTTAGAATCCAAAAAATTCATTATTAATGTCTATTACAGTCACAGGAATAGAGAAAATGCAGAAAATAACTGATTTTCATTACTTTACTTCACACTTCCATATAATCTCCATCCCTACATCCCTTATCTCTCTTAAAAACTACCCAAATAAGGATACTTATCTTTGATCATTCCTTCCAACTAATCAAAACTAATTCTAACTCCCTATTCTCACTAATTTTCATTTTGACAACATTGTTTGCATTGACAACTTTTTGTCAACATGACATTTTTTTGCAATATTTGGAATATGACCACAAAACTTAATGTATGACCCTAATATGTTCCAAGATGGAAAATATGAGTCCAGTTACCCCACCTATACTTTTTTTGATAATTTTTCAAGCTTTGATCGAGTTTGGTCCATTCAAGACCTCATAGGTCAATATGAACTTAATGACTTTAATAACCTTACAAAGTGATTTGAATTGACTACAAATGGTCCTTAGGACTAGAGGTTATTTAGACAAAAAAACATGAAACAAACCATAAAGACTAACATTTTTCTTATGGAAGGATGATCTCAAACTAGTGCTCCTGCACAAAATACAAACTGAAAGGCTCACCCATAAACCAATATGATTATCACAACCCAAAAAGGATGAAGGGATGCCAATGCAAGATCAAGATTCAATGATGAGTTTTTGGGAGAATGGAAAATATATTCCTCTATTGTTAATTGATTAATTGATATGTAAAATGGATTGATAGAATTTATATTATGATAAAGGAAGTGACCAAAGACAATGTATGATATCAGATCTGATCTATAAAAGTAAGTGCAAGAGGAAAATAGGAGGAATGAACTTACCTTTAAGCTAGAAGAGGAAAAATGACTTTTAGATCTGAATTTGACTATCATCGGGATGTCAAAATCATGTGTAACTCTAGATCTAGGACTCTGATGTTTGTAACTATCTACCATGCAAATTTTAGCCAAAAAGTGGAGGAAAATGTCATGTAAGTTGACCTAGTCCAGGACAAGTTCGTGTAAGTTGAACTAGGCCTTTAGGGTCCAAATCTAATGAAAATTTATAGGGTTTTGCAATAGGTTCTATGACTCTTGAATCTAGATCCGCAACTCCCAAAACTATTCCTGAACATAGAAAAGAAGGGGAAATGGTTGTGGAAATGGGTTTTCCTTCATCAAACCCCTATATAGGAATCAACCTTGAAAATTAAATTGAAATTGCATAAGGAAAGTAATGTAAACAAGATAAATGTTAGATTCACCCTATGAAAAAACCTTCATGAATGGATTTAGAATCAGTAAAATCCATGAAGAGGCTTGTATGTATTGTAGAATCAACAATGCCTTCACAAATGCATAGATCTACACTTTCCAAATCCTAGATCTTGATTGAAGGTATGCTTGATAACCTCAATAGAGAAGGAGAGAGAAGAAGAGAGAATGCATTGATCTTCTTGCTTTCTTTTGAATTCCTATACTTGGCCATTATGGGAGATACATTTGCATCAATGAGAGAAGATTATCTTTTCTTGAATGGATTTTGAAGAAATTGAGACTTGGAAATCCTAGATTGGGTGATTTAATTCAGGTCTTGAATCCACCACTTCAATTACACAACTTGAATTTCTTGAGAACTTGGCTTGCTTGCACTTGATCAATTGATTTCTTGCATATGTTGTGATGCCTTGAGATGTCATTGAGATTGTCAAAATGAGAGGAGAGAACCCCCTTTTATTTATATTTTGGGATTCACTTTAACTCTAGGACGACCACAGATCTGGAAACTGGAAGAAAACCCCACCATCGGGCCCTGGGCCAATTTTAAGCACAAAAACCTAGGACAAGGTTGACTTGGCCAACCTAGTCTAGGACTAGGTCAAACTGGCTAACCTCGCCCATGAATTTTTGTATCAAAGTTTTTTAGGATCTAAGGGAGTGTGATAGGAAGCAAAGGGAGAAATTACAGGTTATTGGGATCAAGCAAAATGGTCAGCCAAACCTCTAAATCACCAAAATGAGGTATAAAAGGTCCTATATCCTTCAACTATGGGTGCTAACATTTTAGGACAATATAATATGGAAGAAAAAAATAAAAATAAATAAAATTATATACACAATAACACCAAAATATTTGTGTGGAATACCCAAAATGGGAAAAACCATGATGAGAGATATCTAATAATATATGTATATATATCTTATTACAAAATGTTAGGCTCACTTATAGAAAGCTCACTACTTAGGACTTGTAACTAAGATTCACTATCTATAGAGTGGAAGATACAAAAGATGACTCAGAATCTAAAGATCACTTGTCTAGAACAAGAAGAACAATAAAATCTAATTATAGAAGAAATCAAACAGATAAAAGTAGCATTTGATATGCTAGATTATATTTCATAGTGATTACTCATCTGAATTTATTTTCATCTTTGCTCTATCCAACATCCAGACCTCAAAATCACTATTCAACACTTTTTCCTTCACAAATTTCCCCCACACAATGTCATACATAATATATATCACAACAACATACTAAATTTTCATCAATATTGATCATATATACTATCCAGATCAAAAAATAGGTTGGCCCAATGGAGGGTGTAACATGTGGGAACAAGATCGGCCAAAATCCTTAAACAAAAATATTAGAGGAAGAAAAAAGAAGATGTGTTGAGATCCACATTGATTCGACACACCTTCCAAATGTATTCAAGAAATGTCTTCAAAAACCACATGTTACCTAGTGTAGAAATTATCTCCAAACCCAAAATAGGTCACCGGTCCACTAACAAATAATCAAGATGTTAGCATGGTCATTCTTACTTAATTCCAAAGTAATTAAGACTGGGAAAGTAATCCACACCACAAAAGACAATTGAGATAGCATCATAACAATAGGAAAAAACCAACTAACACCTTTAGAGAAAAATTGAGCACTATTGAAAAAGTAGTAATCCACTTTCAATGTTCTCATCCTCATCATCATTATCAAGCCAAAACTACATACATACCAAAAGCATTAAATTGTAACTCATAGAAATAAAACCAAACAAGGAAATCAAAAACATCATAAAAAAAGGACTAAATATAAATAGGAACTCCTCATCACCACCATAATGGTGTTTGGAACACAAGTGAAATTCTACATCATTAGATGAACATATTCTAGACCAAGGGAACTGCAAGTGTATAACACATGTGATATATTCTGAAGCATATCCACAAAATGGACTTCTGCCAAGATTTTTTCTATTCATGTCAGGTTAACTAGTTTGAACACATCTGGACTATCAACAACAACACAACTAGTGATGAACTATAACTGATTAAATGTTTGAAGATGTTAAGTTGATGATCATGCAATGCATTAAATCAGTTAATGTATTGTATTGTCATTGATGTAAACTTGATATAATCTATATGATCATGGACATACTGTTAAAGAATTCAAAGAACCGATAAATCAAAGGCTATTCTATCAGTAATGCATATAGGTCAAGTATTCACAAAGTGACTGTATACACCGATGGAGTGCACATCAACAGTCAGATTAAAAGAGAAAAGTCACAGTGTTACCCAACGAGAAAACACACAGCATTATTGATGAGCAAAGTCATAGTGTTTCTCGAAGAGAAAAGCACATAGTAACCCAACAGACAGAATTATAGTGTTTCCCGACAGATGGAGATCCTGAAGACAACTGAAGTCACACTGACGAAACAGTTAGTTATCACCGATGACTAATTGAAGTATTGACCGACAGAAGAGAGAGTTTAGAAATGACAAAATGCTTAGCTATAAAGAGCTAAAAATAGACTTAACTGATACTTATCATTGTTTTAATCAACAAGATAAAGCTGAGGATAAGTAAAGGATTTAAAGCTGCTTTGTCCAGTTGGAAAGAAGATCTCTATGAGATAAAAATGGAGTTTTTATTTAAATCTAATTGGTGAGAATTGTGGATCACACCAAGATCAAGAAAGCCAAGAAACGGTGAAATCATGTCTATAAAGAGACAACCTAATTCATTGCAAATTTGGGAAGAAGGGGAGTAACAAGAATAGACGTTGAAGAGATACTCAAGGAGAAGAAAGTCTTCATTCAAACCTGATCAACAAGCTGAGGAAAGAGCTAGATTCTACAGACACTAGCGAACAGTGAAACAACATCATGGAGAAGAACAGTGTGGAGCAAAGGTATTGATGACATTATTTTTCCATTTGTATACGCAGAGGAAAAACACAGACATAAAGCATTACTGGTAGACAAAAAGCATCACTGGTGAACCACAAGTAGTACTGGTGCATTGCAAGCATACCCGACAGGACAAAGAATTTTGAGAAAAATGCTAAGTATAAATGTGACAAGCATCACTGGAGAACAAAAGCATTACCAGAAACACTGTTTCCAAAATCAACCTGATAGGAACAGATAAGCATACCCGATGACATGTTCAGAGAAAGGAACACCGATGACCAAGAACACTGACTTTCAGAACCGACAGTCAGAAAAGCCACAAATTGTGGATCTGATTCATACACGGCGGATAAGACAAAGTTATTCTATTTTGTAGAATTGTTTTTTTTTTTATGGTCATGCAAGCTTTATGTAAATGCTTTAAAGAATCCTAACGGATCTAAAGCATGTCTAACAATAGATCAAGATCAAGTTGTATATCTTGAATCTAGAGTTAACCCATGAATGCATGAATCAAGAATTGAACCTAAGCTAGTATAAATAGATGTTCATACTCAATTGTGAGTACATGAATTCCTAATAATTGATAGCCACGAAAATCATCTAAGGAGCAGAAGGTAGAATTCATGCAAAGATTAGAAACAAAATACATCAGTTGTCAAGAACACACAGAGGCTACCGACGAGCAGATAAAGGTAATACTCAATCATGGAAGGATGATTAATAGTATTTTTGGAGCTTTATAGGATTTGTTATCAGCAATTGAAGATTTCATTTTATCATCAGATCAAAGACCTATGTAGTTGCATTCTAACAAGTGCATCACATCTAAAATCCTTTTGTAGAAGGTGGACTTAACCGTCCTTTGTAAATCTCTTAACAGAGTGCACACTTAAAAGTGTTGTTGAAAGCTTCAAATGAAGTAGATCTTAATAGGTCTCTACTGTAATACTCCTAACAGGGTAGGTCATCAGAAGTGACCAAATTGTAAGCTTTAACTAGCTCTTCTTATCTGCAGATAGTGAAGTTTGTGGGTAACAATCCCCACCGCAGTTTTTACTTCCTTAACATGAGTTTTCTGTGATATCATATCTTGTATCATGTGTTATCTAATTTCATGAATGTTTCTATTATTGTTACATATCAAAAGAATGTATGATATGATTTCATATGCATAAAGAAAGATGAATAGAAAGATAAGTTAACTTAAAAAATAATGACTAAGGGTTAATGGGCTAATCAAGAATTTTTTTAGAGAAACTGATTCACCCCTCCCCTCTCAGTACATCATCTCAACACAATTCCAACAATTGGTATCAGAGCTAAGTCTCTCTCTTGAAAATCTTAAAGAATTGAGCGAAAAGATCAGAGAAATGGATAAGTTCAGACTGGATATGACTATTTAGAATGAGCATTTACAGATGCAAATAAACTATGAGAAGTATAAGGAGGCAAAGAGAAAGCTAAGAAAACTTCTTGATGAAAGATAGATTATGGCAACCAGGCTGAATGAGAAAGACTACAAAGAAGTGGAAATACAAGAGTACTTTGAAACAATAGAATCATCATTGAGAAAAGCTTCAGATGCATCAGTTGTAGAAATTACAAGTATGCAGGAGATCAGTCTACATCTGACAGATCAAATCAAAATGCCACAAATTGGTCAAGAGACTCAAATGGTAAAAATGATAGATGTTATGAATGATGCAAGAAAAGCTAAAAATGAAAGAACACTAGCCATTGATGATAGGAGGAAAATTATAGAGAATCTACAAGAAAAAGAATCAGAGATTCAAAGACTCACTGAGCATCACCATGAGGTCACCAATCAGATTATTCTTATGAGTCAAGAAGAAAATAGATTAAATACAGAACTCATAGAAATAATATAGACCATTGGTGAACTAAGGGAAGAAAATGAAAAACTAAAGCATGAAATCAAAGTTCAAATTCAACACAATGAACTGATCAAAAAGGCTGAGGATAGCAACAAACGGATGGATGACTTTCTTGATGGACAAAGAAGAGTCAAAAACTACACAGGATTAGGGTACAATGAGAATGGAGAATCCTCAAATCAATTTGATAAGAGGAATGCTTTCACAACCCCAAGATCCAAGAAGCTATCTTGCAATCACTGTGGAAAACCAGGCCACACCTCAAACATCTGCAAAAGCAAAATGAAATGTATTTCTCAAACACAATCTACTTTTATTGGTAATTGTTATAACTGTCAAAAGAAAGGACACAAGGCACATGAGTGTAGATCCAAAGTGATGAATCCAAAGAGAAAAACCTATATGGACAAGTACTGTCCTACATGCAAGATGAATGGGCATACACATAAGGAATGCTGGA
>MU225654.1:1060236-1082578 GCA_018584345.1 Thuja plicata | reverse complement strand
TGGACTTAACCGTCCTTTGTAAATCTCTTAACAGAGTGCACACTTAACAGTGTTGTTGAAAGCTTCAAATGAAGTAGATCTTAATAGGTCTCTACTATAATACTCCTAATAGGGTAGGTCATCAGAATTGACCAAATTGTAAGCCTTAACCGGCTCTTCTTATCTGCAGATAGTGAAGTTTGTGGGTAACAATCCCCACCGCAATTTTTGCTTCCTTAACAAGAGTTTTCTGCGATATCATATCTTGTGTCATGTGTTATCTAATTTCATGAATTTTTCTATTATTGTTACATATCAAAAGAATATATGATATGATTTCATATGCATAAAGAAAGATGAATAGAAAGATAAGTTAACTTACAAACTAATGACAAAGGGTTAATGGGATAATCAATAAAAGTTTTAGAGGTACTGATTCACCCCTCCCCTCTTAGTACATCATCTCAACACAATTCCAATAGGTATTGAATTGATTATATTGATCAGAGAGGTAAAGCACTTACAATAGATCTGAAAATCTACAATTCAAGTTGTATGTGTGAACAAATCACTTTACTGTTTTAGTTTAACCATTGAAGCACCAAGTCTCTTAACCAAGTAGGAATTAAAATTCCTTTGTAATTGAGATACATCTCAAGGAGTATCAAAAAATTTGATCATAGAAAGTAGCATTGGATATGCCCGATACCTATTGACAGGCCAAGTGAGTGTTTGAGCAAGGATGGTAGCATTAGATGTCAGATGCTAAGTGACAAACTATCTTTTAAATCCTCTAACAAGGTCACACCTAATAGTGTGTTTGTAACCTTTAACAGGGTTGGCTCTTAACTGAGCTCACTTCAGAAGAGTGAAAATTTAGGGTACCGGTCCCAGTGGTTTTTTCCTTGACAGGGTTTCCATGTTAAAAATCCATGTGTTATGTGTTTATGTTTCATTACTTTACTATTTTGCAGTTCACATAAGTTATTCTGGATTGATTGGTATACACTAGTTATTTACTGTGTTTTGGTAAATAGAAAGACTACTTATCGGTAAACATACAGAAGAAGGTTTTACAAAGCATTCTGACAAGTAGTAATTTGATAAAATTATTTCAAGGCATTCATCTTATAGGACTGAAGATAACTACAGGTATAATTTGCGGTACTAAGTTTGAAAGGTTGATTTAAGGATTAATTTTTAATGCCACTGATTCACCCGCCCCCTCCTCTCAATTATTACTAAAAATTGGTATTAGAGCTTGTGTGCTTAGAAAGGGAGTTTAACAGCTCGAGCTAAAGATCACAAGATGAACAGACGAGATGTGCCCAAGTTGAACAAAGACAAATTTGCCTCATGGAAAAGTAGATGTTACTCAACACTTAGATACTGAATATGTGTTTCCCACAGGAGCACCCATAGTTGAACAAATGAGAGAGAAGCATGAACTCAATTGCATGATGATAAAGCTTGCTTCCTCACTCTCCGATGCTGAATTTGAAGATGTCAAAGCATGAAAAACTACAAAGCAGATGTGGGACAAATTGAAGCTTGTATATGGTGGTGATATAAATGTTTTGAGAGCCAAGGCATAAATCCTTAGAGGAAAGTTTGATGATCTCAAAATGAAAGAAGGTGAAAACATCACACAGTACAGCACAATAATCAAAGAGGTAGTCAATGCTATCGGAGGTGTTGGAGGTGTACTAGATGAGGATATAGCGGTAAGTAAAATTCTAAGAACCTTACTGCCTACTTATGCTATTAGAGTATCTTCCATACAAGAAATGAGAGAAGTAGAAAATAGCAATGTTACTCTAGACAGTTTGAATTGAAGACTGATTTCATTTGAGATGAATAATTTTGATAATAGTGTCTTACCAAACATAGAGTCTGCATTCAAAGCTTCTTTGAGAATAAGTAAATCAAGTCATAAACACACTATGAGAAAATATAGTGATAGTGAAAGTGAAAAAGAAGATCTTGATGAAATTGAAGCACTAATGGAAAGAAGAATGCATAGAGGCAAAGGTAAATTATCACTTGTGTGTTTTAATTGTAAAGAGATTGGACACTTTTCTGCAAGATGTCCTAATAGAAGAAAAGATGATAGAAGTAATGACAGGTCATTTGAAAAGAAGTATGAAAAAGGTGATTATAGAAGAAACTGACAATCAGAAAGAAGAGATGCCTGAGACTACAAGGACAAAGGAAAGAAGGCCAGTTACCTAGATAAATGCAAAGATGATGATACTGACACCAAATCTGGTGGAGACATCAAGATGGTATTTGTGGCAGTAAAAGATGATTCAGATGATGATGAAGAAAGGTATGTAGAAATAGCACTCATATCTAAAGTTAGTAAAAATGATGTCTAGATCATAGGTAGTGGCTACACTCACCATATGACTGGTGACAAACAAAATTTTGAGACTTTTGAATACTACAATGGTGGTTCAGTAAGAATGGGTAATGACACACCTTATGCAGTTGAAGCTAAAGGAACTATAATGTTGAATAACCTGATAAAATGTGAAAAATGCTTATTGGGTGAAAGGATTGAATTATAATCTATTGAGTGTTTCTCAGCTAAATAATTTAGGTCACAGAGTAGCATTTGAAAATAAGAAGGCAAAGATCTTCAATAAATTAGGAAGTCTGATTGGTATCGGTGAGTAGGTCACAAAAGGTAACTTATTCTATCTGAATGATACTAACACCACTTGCTTAATGGCTAGAAAGGAAGATATATGGTTGTGGCACAAAAGATTGTGTCATGTAAACTCTGAAAACATGATAAAAATAAGCAGAAAAAGAAATGTAAGAGGCTTACCGACAATGATTAAGCCCGACAATATCATGTGCAAAAATTGTCAAGAAGGTAAGATGACAAAGTCTAATTTCAAAAGAAAAACCCATACATCTAACATTGTTCTAGAATTAGTCCATACTGACCTATGTGGACCCATGAGGACATAGATTTATTATGGTGATAGGTATTTTATTCTCTTTGTTGATTATTACTCTAGAATGATGACAGTTATGTTTCTAAAAGATAAATCTGAAGCATTAAAGATGTTTAAATGGTACAAAGAAATGGTAGAGAAACAAAGTGGTAAAGAATTGAAATGCTTAAGATCAGATAAAGGAGGGGAATTTATTTCAGATGAATTCACTAACTTTTTCAATGAGCATGGAATCAAAAGATAGGTCTCTACACCGAGAACACCATAGTAGAATGGAGTCATTGAAAGAAGGAATAGATCCATTGTTGATTATGCAAGGACACTGATGATAGAAAAAAGGTATCACCCAAATCTTCTGAGGGAAGCTGTCAGTACTACTATTTACACATTGAACATATTACAATTGAAGAAATACACCAAGAAGACACCTTATGAGCTATGGTATGGTTACACACCTAATGTAAGTTACTTCAAAAATTTTGGCAGTTAATGTTATATCTTAAAAGATGATAGAAATGGAAAAGTTGACTCCAAAAGTGATGAAGGAATATTTCTAGGGTATTCCACCAAGAGCAAGGCTTATAAATGTCTCAATAAAGCCTCTAACAAAATTGTTGAAAGTGTAAATGTAAAGATAGATGAATTTGCAGAGAAAAATAAAAAGGAAAGCACAAAAGAACTAAAGGACTACAACAGGTTTGGTTACAATGAAGAAATTGACACTCTACTTGACCAACAATGTAGAGCTCCTGAGCAACAGACCATTACACCTGAGCGTCAAGATCCAAATACCAACAATCACGATATTTCTCAAGATGATGTACAAAGTGATGGAGATCAGAGTGAAGGACACAATGATGATCAAGTTGACAGACAAAGAATTGAACCTGTACTTTCTAGATATGTCAGAAGGAACCATCAACTGAACCAGATCATTGGATATAAGAAGGCTAGTATGAGAACCAGAAGCAAGTCTCTAAACACACGATGTCTTATTTTTTATTTTGAGCCAAAATCTGTCAATGATGCACTTGATAATAATGAATGGATTAGTGCTATGAATGAGGAAATTGAGTAGATTGAGAAAAAAAAGACATGGACACTTGTACCGAGACCAGATGACAAGAATGTCAATGGTACAAAATGGATATTCAAGAATAAACTGAATGAGAATGGAGAAGTCACCATAAATAAAGCAAGACTAGTATGCAAGGGGTATGCACAAGAAGAAGGGACTGACTATGGAGAGACCTTTGCACCCATTGCTAGGCTAGAAGGAGTGAGAATATTACTTTCTTATGCTGCATGTAAAAGATTCAAGGTATACCAAATGGATGTCCAGTCTGCATTCCTAAATGGAATACTTGAAGAAGAGGCATACATTGAACAACCAAAGGGGTTTGTTGATCCAAACAAGAGGGACATGGTATGTAGACTACACAAAGCCTTGTATGGATTGAAACAAGCACCCTGATCCTGGTATGAAAGACTTCATTCCTATCATATAAGTATTGGATTTGTAAGGACTAGTGAAAAAAGTAATCTTTATTTGAAGGAAGATACTGATGCTAACATTTTGATTGCTGAGATATTTTTTGATGACATCATATTTGGAGGCAATGATATGCTATGCAAATCATTTGCAAGTGAAATGAGCAAAGAGTTTGAGATGTCTATGTTTGGAGAGATCAAGTTGTTTCTTGGTCTACAGATCATGCAACAAGATGAAGGTATTTTCATTACTCAATCCAAATACATCAAAGAAGTGCTATAAATATTCAAAATGGAAGAATCTAAACGAGTTGGAACACTGATGGCAACTGGATGTAAGCTTAAAAAGGAGGACAAGTCACCAAAGGTAAATCAGACTTTGTATAGATCAATGATTGGAAAACTCATGTATGGTGTACATACTAGACCAGATATTGCACATGCAGTAGAAATAGTTGCAAGATTTTTTGCTAATCCAAAGGAATCACATATGACTGATGTGAAAAGAATCCTAAGATATATGAAGAATACCAAGAAATATGGCTTATGGTATAGAAGAGAACACAAATTTGAACTTAAGGTCTTTACCGACATTGATTGGGCTAGATATATTGATGACTGGAAGAGCACAACTGGAGGAGCATTCTTTATGGGTGACAGACTTGTCACATGGATCAGCAAGAAGCAAGGATGCATCTCTCATTCTACTGCAGAAGCAGAGTATGTTGTTGCTGCTGCAAACTACTCAAATATTGCATGGATCAAACAGTTACTGGAAGGTATGCATATGAAAATTCTTGAACTAGTAATTATCTATTGTGATAATACAAGTGCAATAAACATTTCCAAGAATCCAGTCATGCATGCTAAAACAAAGCATATTTCCATCAAGTATCATTATTTAAGAGAACAAGTTCAAGCAAAGGAGGTGATACTTGAGTATGTGCAATCCAAGGAACAATTAGCTGATATCTTCACCAAGCCACTGCCCAAGGATGCATTTGAATACTTGAGAAAGAGACTAGGGGTCAAACCCTTGTCTACTGGTTAGTAAAATGACTAGAAGGTTGCATCAGCCTACATATTAATAGAATATCATTCATGTTGATGCAAGTAGAGAGATGAACTTCAAAGATAAATATATACACAACAAGGTATTTATCTACTCTGAGCACCAGAGTTATTGTATTGCTAGTGAATTGGGAAATTCAAGGAGTATATTATGGATAGAAAGGATTTGTTTGGCATTACCATCAAAAATATTTGTTTGGCATTATTGTCAAAGGGAGAGATTATATCCATTATCACCTTAGGGATCCATTATCACTCAGGGTGAGATTATAAGGGAGAGATAATATCAAGAGAGATTATATCCATCACATTATCCAAAGGGAGAGATGTAACCAGAAAGGGAGAGTACATACAAAAAAAAATATTGACAAAAGACATCAAAAGAAAATAGAATAGTGAAAGGGAGAGAGTTTGACATAGAAGAACACATCACATCAGAGAAATAAAGATTCTACATCTATCTAGTAAAGGGATTAAAGACAAAGAGAAATTTGCAAGAATCAAATCTAAGTTATATGAACTTACTGAGGACCAGATATTTGTATTGGTTATAGTACATAAGATTGGTAGTTTGATGAACTTAAACTATCACTTTGGCCTTTTCAGCCTCTGACAAGTTTGAACTTCAGACCAAAATTGTGTTGTTTAAACACTTAAAAGTTTTGTGACACTAAAAATTTCAGAGTAGAAGTGGAGGTTCGAAAATATGGGTGTTTCCAGCGAGATCACATTTTTGCACACCCGTTGAACTCCATATCAGATTAATGGTTAACTTGAGTTCATTTTTAAGGTACTAAGGGTATCTTACCAGTCTCCACCACCAGAAGAGCCTCCAGATGAAGAATCCAAGGAAAACTCCAAGAATCAAGAAGAAGACTCCAAGTTCTCAAAAGAAACCCTCATTCTTTTCTCTTTCTCTTCTTGGTGAGTTTGATCTTCCTTACAAGGGAAAACTAATTGTAAATGGATTTAAGAATCCATGCAAGTTATCCAGTATCTGTTAGCATTAGTTTCCCTTTAGCAAAGATCTAGTTTTAGTTTCTGTTTATTAATTTAGACTCTCTGATGCCCTAATTTTAGCATTCAGAGTTGTATATCCAAAACTCTATATATTGTAATCACAAATCAATGTAAAGGGTCAAATTATTAATATAATAAAAATCTACATTTGGTGCTTCATTCATGGTGTGTGAATTGCTGCTACCTATTTGAAATTATTGGATGGATGCTTGCATTATTCATTATTTTCAAAGAGCCTCTTTTTTATTGTTCTTCGGATTCACGTTTCTTTTAGTTGGAGTTTGTTGTTTTTTATTTACCTTTCTATGACAAATTCATGGAGGAGATCATCTTTGGGCTTTACTATAAATCTGTCTTGTGGGTGCACACACCTTGGTGGCTTCCTGATTTGATAGATTTTGAATATCTTGCACGAGTGAATTCATCTTCTTTCCAAACGCTTGCATCTGTGGGGTATAGAATTGTGACTTGGTCTGACTTATGCTTCATGGGTTTGTTCCAAATCTCTTCATCATTCAATTCACAAGGAAGGATTTACAACAGTTTATGTCCATAGGATTTCATTTTCAGCACTTTGTTTTATTCCTCGTTACTTTAATCTCTTCAAATTTTATCTTTAATTCTTAAAATCCACATCTTGAAAATACAAAATTGTATTTTGTTTAAAACATCCATATATGTTAAAATGGAAAATACCAAAAAAGAACTAAAGTGGTTTATAGTTTGATGTCTTGAACGTACGAGAAAAGGCCTCCTCGTGAACAATCACATTTATCTTCAACTGAGTAACCAAGCAGGTTGTGACCCGACCCTAGAAAACCTTGGGAATAACTTTGTTATTCTTTCAAGAGAGGAAATCGAATCTCAAAATCCTAGAAGGCTGGCTTGTGTAAAAACAAGGCTCAATAGAAGTGGCACTAGAAGGAGGGCCTCAAGAATCAAAAGCTGGATAACATTGGATCTTTCTCTCTAGAGAGATTTGAGCGAGTGCTTAGTTCATCTCCGAAGATAGGCGAGTTCCTTGAACTCACCCACCATTGTAGAGCTTGTAGCGACAAAGTAAAGACCAAAGAGAAATCTTCTCACCACCTTATCGAGTCCCAAAATTCTCTTGGACAACAATCACATATTGTTGCCCCGACTGTCATAAAAGCCATAGACCAAAATCAGAATGTGCAAAATTAGAATTTTCAACAGCCGCGTCCGATGGCCTTTTTTGCCAACTCAACTTGCTCACCTTTAAATTTTGTTGGGCAGCTCCATGAATTACCCAAAAATCTGGAGAAGTTTTGCACCCGATTCATATATGGTGAATCAAGGATAGTAGAAGAACTCATCTGCACCTTCAAAGAACTTTGTAACCATAAAGAGATTGCCCACCAAGACATTGTTTGTTGTCTATTCCCATACACTTTGGGAGAGTTTGCATATAATTGGTACCTGAACTTACCATGAGGGTCTATCTCTGCATGGAATGAATTTGAAAACAAATTCCTTAATCAATTCAAGTTATATGTGGATCCTGCCACAAAATATAACCAGTTCATCACAATGAGGAAATATCCTAAGGAACCCATTGCTATGCTTTGGACCCCTTCACCTCAATCTTTCTAAGAAGACTTCCCTTGGTAGATAGAGATAGGATGGAAAAGGTGTACAATGAAGCCGTCACATTCACCTAGGAGATGGACCCACAAGAAGGAAGCAATGTGGCCAATGTGGCCATGCCCATCATGACTAATCTTTCTGACCCACATCCATTTTCAACAAATAATCCAGCCTTGGCCACTCACATGCCTAAGTTGAATCCTTTTTCGGTGCAACCATGTGCAGCCCTGCCCCCATCTATCACTTACCCAGGTTACGAAGCTCATAAAACAATGTTTGTAGAGCAGAGGGTTATACCCCAAGCTAATCCTAATACTCTCATGGCCTCTGAGCTAGATTTTGTGAAGAAAACTTTGTCACAACTTGCCAATAAGCTCACCAGGATGAAGTTAAATCCATCTCAAAACCAAGGTGGATACCAACAGACATCTGTTGGTCTGAATACATACCCCAAGAATCCAAACCGAGGTTTCACTACATACAAAAACAACAATACTTAAGAGAAGCCATTTGGGCAGCAAAGGCCAAATAGGCCATGGAACACCAAACCAAATAATGGTAGCATCCCAATAGATAATGCCAATGCTTATGAGGCTTCAGAAGCTAAATTTTTTTAGGAATACAAATTCATGCCAAGGCAATGATGGATATGGGAAAAAATCCCATGATCACTGCATCCAAGCTCCAGAGGAGCCCCTAGTGAAATTTAATGCTATGGTGTTCGATTCGTATGAGTCTAGAAAGGAGGAAGGCTCAGATGATTTTGCAAGAGAATATGAATTTGTGTTTCCCTTCTAGAGAGAGAATGAGCCTGAGTATTCCGAAGTACATGCCTTCTAGAATGATCAACAAAACTCATACAACCTTTAGAGTAGAAAGGAACCTCTCACCGATAGTATCCCCCCAAGCAAACAACCAACCCCACCAGATCCTTGGGCTAGTAAAAATCCCATGCCTCCTAAAGGCATGAATGGTCCCACACCCCCTACAACAAGTACATATGTTGGCTATAGAGGTGCAAACTGGTCAAGTCACAAATATAGTGCGGTTGAAGAACTAAAGAAAACTAAAGTGAACATATCTATGTTTGAATTACTGCAAGGTTTCCCATCTTAGAAGGAGGCCCTTCTAATATCTTTGGACCACTAAAAACCTAGCTCATCAACCAATAATAAAAGGACACCTACATCCAGTATCAACACTTCTGAGGCTTTCCCCACAATGTTCAAGGACAAGATTACCTCCTTTCTTACTCAGTGTACGGATGTTTGGGAAGAACTTACATAATTGCTTGATTGATTCTAAAGCATTGTGCAACATCATGCCCTTGTAAATTTTTCAAAAGCTAAGAATGGTGCCCCAGATCACCAACCGAGTGGTGATACAACTAGATAAAACTGAATTCAAAGTGATCGGTGTGCTCAAGGACGTACACATTCAATTGGTTGCAGATCCAAGGATATAAGAACACATTGATATACACATAGTGGACATCCCTGATACCTATGAAATGTTCCTAAGAAAAGAATGGACCTAATGCCTGAGGGGTTGTTTGTCTACGGACTTCACTCAACTCTGGCTACTCTGGAGGGGATTGAACAACCAAATCAAGATATATGCTGAACCAAAACTTAAAAGGATGATCACAGAGTATAATTCTCCTAATGAAGTAATGTTCACACAAACTGACTTAGGCACTTACCGGATGGATGGCATACTCTTATTTCAGATCTAAGATGGTGAAGAGTCAGACCACAGTCCCATCCAAGGTCTCCTAGAGCTAAAGATTGGTGATGACATTTTCCAAAGTTTCATCAACAGAATGACAGCTAGTTTTTACAACATCTAGGCCAAGATGCAGACCCCAACATCTTGTTACTACCAAGATATTACCGACTACATCAGGCTAGCCACTCAGAGTTTACATGCCCCGATTCCCAGGAAGCACTATCATGAGTGTTGGCTCAAACTTCCTTACCAAGTAAGTTGTTAGGAACACCAGCGATAAAAGAGGATATCCCTGGAATAGAAGACAAGAGTAACACCTTGCCAGAGGTAGACAGCCCAGTCCATACAAACATTTTACATCAAAACATGGAAAGTGGGTTGGAATTCAATGACAGAAGTCCTGCTTTGAACATACTTAGTGACTGGAGTACCTTTGATGATAGAGCATGTCCCCCTTACAAAGGAATGCTAAAAGACAAAGGTGGTGAAAGCGTTGAAACCCCAAAACCTAGACATACCCAAAATGTAAGAGAATTAACCACTTTTGACAGTGATGGAGAAAAAGGGTGGAAACTCAAAACCAAAGGCTCTCCCAAGAGAAAATCAGCCAAGTCTAACCCTACTAAGCAACCCAAGATATTGAAATTGCACTTTGACGGTTCCAAATGTAAATAGGGAGCAGGTGTGGGGATCAAATTGATAAACCCAAGAGGACACAAGTTCATTTTGATAGCTACCAACTACTACACATGCTGGACTGAGGCCCAAGCACTGAAGAATTGTACTATGGAGGTCATGACCAAATTCTTGGAGGAGGGCATCATAACTAGGTTTGGGATGTCATTTTATCTTGTGTGTGACAATGCTCCCTCTTTCTCTTTTTCCTTGCTAATGCAATGGGCCTTCAAAAACTAGGTAATCCTCAAGTTCTCTTCAAATTATTATCTGCAAGGCAATGGCATAGCAGAGTCTTCAAACAAGAACTTAACGATAGTGATCAAACACCTCCTAGATGAAAACCCCAGGGATTGGCACACACAACTAAAATATGCTTTATGGACTGATCACATAAGGATCAAAAATGCCCTGGGGACATCTTCATACCAACTAGTCTATGGCTTACAACCGGTCTTCCCTATGAACTTAAAAATCCCAATCCTGAGATTCATGGACCAATATGTGGGAGGAGAAGATTGAGTACAAGTCAAGCTCATGAATCTCCTTAACCTAGAGGAGAAAAAAACTTTGGCTTTGGAGCATGTATCTAAGCATCAAGCCATATTCAAGAGGTGGTTCATCAAGAGAGCTACCATTAAATCCTTTAGGATCTTTGACCTTGTCCTCATGTGGGATAAGGCAAAAGAAAAGTCAGGAAAGCACACCAAGTTCCAAAGATTTTTTACAGACCCTTATCAGATATCAAAGATCCTAGGGGCAAACACTTTTAGGATTAGCACATTAGATGGATAGTTGACCCCAATGCCAGTCAATGGACACTTCCTCAAACACTACTTTGGATCCTAAGAAAAATTGCCTTCCGTCCCTTGTACCATAATTTTTTTTTGGTTCTTTTCTTTCCTTTTTTTTTTTTTCATCGCCCTCGCCGTTATTCATTTCTTTCTTTCTTTTGTCAAGGCTTGTTTTGTTGTTTTGGGTCAGTGTGTTCTTGGATCCATTCCAAGGTAGTTCGTAGATCAAAGTAAATATATTTCTTAGTCAATTTCTCTAAAGAGACAAGCAATACAAAGAACATTGTCCAAAAGGAAAAGTGGTGACAGCTATCAATGACAAACAAGAAGAAGTTCAAAACTCGGTCATCCTAATCACAAACATACTAAGAGAGACAATAATCAAGAGTGTTGGTTTCTTGAAAAAATTTAAGTTGTGACCAGCATTAGTGCGTAGATTTGGGTACCCCCCCAATCTTAGAACCCAAGTCTGAATGAATGCAAAGGAAATAGCAAAAAAAAAAGGAAATAGTTGAAGATAGAGGAAAAGAAGCAGATGAAAATAAAAGTGTCCCAAAGAGGCCACAAGTGTGAGATCCGGGTGGCATAGCCTAATTTTTGCTTGAAACAGATTAAATATGAAAAGATAATTTCATTTTTATGGACCTAAACACATGGAGTACATGAACATCTGGGGCTTGATACATTTCAAAAGCACACATAAGAGACAAAATGACTGTCCAAAAGACAAAACTCTCAAAAGCAAGAAAGCTACAACCTAGCAGACAGAATGGACTATGGTGACTATGACAACCTCTACCAAGCCTATGAATGCCCTACTAGAAGTAGAGAAAGGTTATACTTGGGATTTGGGGAAAAATATTTTAGGACTATGAATGTCTGACTAGCAACAGAGCTCTTTCCAGGAAACCCTAGTCTACTTGGGAAAGGTTGGGAGCAGCTTGGTAAACATTCTAGTTACCACAATCAAGGGTCAAGAAATAAATACACATGAACACACACCAGGAAACCAGCGAAAAACCTCATATTGGAGGTAATTGAAATATTTATCGACACCAACACCTCTTGGCTTTGTTCTACTGCAAAGCTACAGCTGGAAGAGTAATGATGATAACAAAATCCCTTGGTCATTCCTCCTTTTGTTGGGGCTATTTGTTGTGGGTCCACAACACACACCCCATTTTTTGGTCCTCTGACCATGGGGACCCCCCCCCCCTTTTATTTGGTCTTTTGCCTTTTTTCATGTCTGCCCCCATCCAGTCCCCACTAGGTCNTGGGGCCCCCCCCCCCCTTTTATTTGGTCTTTTGCCTTTTTTCATGTCTGCCCCCATCCAGTCCCCACTAGGTCAGCCTCAAAAAAGTGTTGTCAGGATTCAAATAGAAGAAGATACCTTTTTCAGCCTTTTAGAGGACCAAAAGTCCCCTAAAATACCGAAATGATGGAAAGGCCAAAATTCAGCCCTTTCATTGTTTTGTCCTCCAAAAGCACTGAAAGACCGAAGATGTTTAGCTTTGGGTTTTTGGTGTTTCAGACACTGAAACACCAAAAGAAATGACGTACACCATGGGTTATAAATAGGCTAAAGGGCCCCAATTTAATCACTTCACTCTTTTTGATCTCTGGCATTTTGAGAGATCACGACTTTAAGATTCTTTCTCTCACTCATTGTGCCTGCTCACCCCGCATCTTCAAGGTTCATCGTGTTGTCCTACTCTACTCCTAGCTCCTTCAAGGTAGGTTCTTTCTTCACTGTTTAGTATTTTTTTCTCTCTTCTTAGTCTAGGTTTGGGTTTTTTTAGTGCTCGGTTCTTGTCGATCCTAGGGCACATTTTCTTCCTCCTTCCTTGGTATCTTCGGGCCTTTTTGCGCCTTCATGTTCGGCACGAAAGTCCCTCCTTGTTAAGTCTGGTCTTTGTAGGTATTTTAGGTTAGGTATTTTTTCATTTCTTGGTCGCGGCCTTTTTCGTAGGTTTTCAACCCCCGAAAAGCCAAAAACCAGGTTGGTTTGTAGTCTGTGTCATTTTGAAGATTCATCCTTTTCAGCCTTTCCAAACTCCAAAAGGTCTAAAATGCCGACATCTCTGAATCCTCGAAAGCCCTGTCTCCCTCATCGAGATTTCAAACTTTCAGAGTCCATAAACTAGTTTGGATTTTCGGCATCCACAGAAACCCACGGACTTTCAGATGCCAAAAATTCTAACAAATCTTGCTCATCAACGGTGGCTTTTTTCTCACTTTCAGCCTTTTCGGCCTCCTAACCCATTTCTTGTACCCAAAACTCCCAAAGGCTAGAAAGTGCGAAATCTACATTCCTGGCTACTTAGAGAGCTTTTACCTCTATTTTCTTAGATTAGTCAGCTTTCTTTCAGTTTATCTTCAAATAAAATACTAATACTTGCATGTTTCATTGCAAGAATGCCTAAGAAAAAGACTACGTCACCCATGAAGTACCTATACAAGGGGAACACTCCCCCTTCCAAAATTGGCAACAAGCACATTGAAATCACTGATATTGATATCAACAATGTAGAGTGGGATGACTTCCTGACAAGGTGTGCCCAACCAGTCAGGAGATCAGAGGATTGTACCTCACTTGTATTAGTAGGACTGGTCAACACGATAGCCCACCCAGTGGTCGTGACCACACCTGAACTAATCATGACCTTGGTGAACCATTATGACTCCAACAAAAGGGTGGTTCAGAATACAGAGTGGCAAGTAGTATTGGATATTAGGCCAGATTTCATAGAGGATGTCTTCCACCTCCACAAAGGCATAGACAAGTTCTATGACTTTTTCATAGAGAAGGGAAACTTGTGGTTCAAGAACAAAGGGGAAGAGGCCTATGATATAGTCAATAACAATTACCTCAAGAAACCTTTCCCCAAAAATACCTTGGACAAGATAGACTTAAGGATGGGATACATGAAGGATAATACCAAGGTAGCCATAACAATGCTAAACCAAGTATATGGATTACCACAATCCTCCCAACTGGAGAATTGGATGATTCTCCTAATAGAAAGACTCAGAGGCCGTAAGTCTAGGTTTGATTGGGGGACCATCATCAGTGACAAGTTGGATGAACAGCTACTGGCAGTGAAGCACAACCCCAAGTTTTATATGAGTACCTACATGGTGTACCTATTGGTAGCACAAGCGAACTACCCAAGACTCATCAAGAGGGGAAACCTATATGATCCCAATGCATGGCCTCACATCGTGTACCCCCAGTTACAGAAAAGAAAAAAAATGTCAAAGGACAGCCCAGACTATAGGATAGTCAATGACACCTTCATTTTTGCAATCATCTGATCCATTGAGGGTGATTTTGCAAAAAAGATGTAAGAAGAAGCAGCCACCAAGGTAAGGGCCATAGGGGCCTATTACATACAATTCAGAACCTTCACTTACATTCGGATAGTGGGATCAACTTTGAAACCAAATAATTTTCCCAGGTATCCATCCAACTGGATAATTATTTTGGAGATGGCCAGGTAACTCGCAGATTCATATGAACACATAAAGCACGAGAAGAAGCATTGTTGGGATTTCTGCATCTTACTGGGACCATATACCCTCCAAGATATGAAGGTCTATAAATATTTGGCCTTTGAATGGGATGACTATCCCCTACAGCTTTACAAGATAGTGTAGACTCTTTTTGAACCTTTAGGAACTTACAGCCACATTATTGGCAAGTTCTACATTCATGAACCATACTTGGAGGATCACTGGATGAATTGTGTAGATAATCATGAGGTTAGAATCCTGGATTATTGTAGAATGACTCTTACCTTGGAAAAGGAAGTCATAAAGATTCCTATTCTGCCAAAAGTTTGGGAGTATGATTTAGATGAGGTCTTGGAGGCCATTTATATAGATGACAAGATATATGACATGCCCATCATGAACGCAGAGATTGATAAGGATGAAAATGATGATATTGATTTTCGAGCAAGGCATGTAATGAGAACAATAGAGGAATGGATTAAGAGGCCCTACAAGATGAGCCCAATACCTATGAAAACATTGATGGATCCACCCAAGAAGGCAGATAAATAACACGGGGAGAAAAGTACAGTTCCACAATATAAGAAGACACCACCACAGAAGCCAAGCATGATATATGGCCATGAACATGCAGTGGAGTATGGCTCAAACCCAAGGCACAAGGATCCTAAGACAAGAATGACTAGGAAAATAGATCCTCCCACGAGGCTAGCACAAGTTTCACCGGGTGAAGGACCCTCCACTTCTGGACAATCTTCTCCTGCCACTGGAAAGGGCAAAAAGACATATAAGAGGAAGAAAGTTTTTATGTCTCTACAATTAGAAACTGTACAAGAAGAGCCACAAGAAGAGGAAGAGGGAGAGATCCCTCTCATCAAAAGGACAAGGTCTCAGAAAAGGATAAAAAAGGAGACTAGTAGGAAACACCAAAAGGATCCTCAAGATAAAGATAACCCCTTGGCTGCTCTAGGATGGGATGAGTTCCAAATGTTAGACTTTGAGGATCTAGAAGGTTTTTCCGACCCAGGCTAGGACACACTAGGTTATGAAAATGGGTATGAGGCATGTGGTCCTTCTCTTTTCAACCATAGGTAACCCTAACTCCACCTCCCACTCAATTAACCAATCCAAATCCAAATATACCTATTGTGGGAAAGAGCTCTAAAGCAGATCAAGGGCTCGGCAATCAAGAGTCCCCAATTGCCCAAGAGGCAACTATAAATGAGCCGATAATAGAAACCATTATTGTTACAACACCCCCTCACATTCCTACTCCACCAACTACTCTTCCACCTCCTATTCCTACTCTACCACCATTTCTCCCAACTCCAAATACTCTTCCACTTCTAATTCCAAATCTCCCAACACCTACTCCACCATCATGAAGCTCTTTGCCTTACCACATCCTAATCCCTGGATGATCAGTAACCATAGAGGCATTATCACCTTTCAAAACCACATTAAAGGTCATGACTGGTCTCAATACTGAAGTGTTTGCTACCTTCTTAAGAGATGAAGACAAAATCTAGAAAAAACAAGATGAGGCAATGGTAGAAGAAGACAAGGCAGAAGAGGAAAGGGAAAAGGAAGAAGAATACCAAGGAGAAATGAATGAAGGGGAATAGAGAAAGGAACAAGAAGAAGGGCTAGATAAAGAGGTGACTCTAGGGTCCCAAAATTTGGATTCAGTTCTTCAGGTTACCCCATATGAGTCGTTCACCGCATCTAGTAAGCCTACATGGTTTACTAAAGAAATCCAAATAAGGAGAAGAATTTATACAGATGAGGATGAAGGGGAAAATACAAATATAGCATCCTTAGGGAAATATTTTCATTAGACAAAGATCATATTACTAGCATAGACAATGTCATATGTGACTCAAGACACTAGGGGGCGCTGGAAGGCACAGGTTGCAGTCCCATCCGCTAGCACCTCTCAAATGCAAGCAACTCCAGAAGACTATACATTTGAGGAGGTAGGTTTGGGGGAACCCACCAGGGAAGGGAGAAAGACACTTGCAACCTTAGGGCTTAAACATGCTCTGGGTTTCATGAATAAGGATGAGGATACCATAAAATCCTTGACAGAATAGAATGAAGCCTTAAATATGTTGATTCACAAAGTGGTTGGTCCTATTGACCCCAACTGCCCAGAGGCCTCATTACAGGCAGTGTTAGATAAGAGAAACACCCCAGGCCTGCCAGTAGGATTAACACCATCCTTCATCAAAGAAAGTGCAAATTGGAAGGAATATTTTGAGCAGTACGGGGAAGGTGCCATTAAATGGGTGTTCAAACCTTATAGGGTTATTCTAATAGAAGCTATAAATTTGATTGATTTGATGAAAAATGAGGGTAGCTTGGAGTCTGAGATAAGAAAATGGTGAGCCGCCCTCCAAGATTTGTAGATCATTAAGAAACAATGCTTCCAAATTCTTGCAAAGATGTATGAGGGTGAGGAGATAGAAAATTTTGAGACTTCGATCAAGCGCATCATCAAGATAATTAGTGTTTATGAAAAATGTCAAGCCTCCATATTGGCGAAGCTGAAAGAAGTCTTGGAATTGGTGGAAGAAATAGATACTTTATGCATAGGGATAGGCCTTGATTTGTACTGGGATGAACCTAAGCATATCTTACGGCCATCTAAAGAAGTGGTCCAATAATTCAAAGACATTATGGCAAGCATAGAGACCAAGGAAGCCTTGTAACAATTATTTTATTCAAAAGAAGAGATGACAAAGATGACAAACCATGAAGAGGAGATCCAATTCTTTGCTTCAGAGATAACTACCTTCAAAGAAAAGCAAGAATGAAAGGTCAACAAGGTGAAAAGAAAGAAGATAACCTACAAGGAAGTTCATGAGGTCATACAGAGGCTCCAGGCTGCACACCCAAAAGTATTCCCAAACTGACCCCTTGCACCACTGAGCATTTTGAAGAAGCAATCTCCAACACTTAACAAAATTCCCTAAGGCAATTTTCATGGTTTTGGCCTTTCGGCCTTTCGGCCTTCCAAGTTCTTCGGCCTTTCGACCCTCTATTTTTTTGGCCTTTCGAACTTCCAAGTTTTTCAGCATTTTGACCCTCCATTTTTTTGGCCTTTTTGGCCTCCAACAAGTCTAAACTTTAGACATGGATTTTTTTGTTTAAACACTTAAAAATTTTTGCGGCACTAAAAGCTTCGGAGTAGAGGTCGGGGTCCAAAAATTTGGGTGTTTCTAGTGAGATCACATTTTTGCACACCAGTTGAACTCTAGATCAGATTGATGGTTAACTTGAGTTAATTTTGAAGGGACTAAGGGTCTCTTACTAGTTTCCACCACTAGAAGAGCCTCCAGATGAAGAATCCAAGGAAAACTCCAAGAATCGAGAAGAAGACTCCAAGATCTCAAAAGAAACCCTCCTTCTTTTCTCTTTCTCTTCTTGGCGAGTTTGATCTTCCTTACAAGGGAAAACTGATTGTAAATGAAATTAAGAATCCATGCAAATTATCAATTATCAGTTAGCAGTAGTTTCCCTTCAATGAAGTTCTAGTTTTAGTTTATGTTTATTAATTTAGACTCTCTGATGCCCTAATTTTGGCATTCAGAGTTGTAGATCCAAAACTCTATATATTGTAATCACAAATCAATGTAAAGGGTCGAATTCTTAATACAATAAAAATCTACATTTGGTACTTCATTCGTGGTGTGTGAATTGCTGCTACCTATACGAAATTATTAGATGTATGCTTGCATTATTAAATATTTTCAAAGAGCCTCTTGTTTATTGTGCTTCGGATTCACGTTTCTTTTAGTTGGAGTTTGTTGTTGTTTATTTACCTTGTTGTGATGAATGCATGGAAGAGATCATCTTTGGGCTTTATGATAAATCTGTCTCGTGGGTGTGCACACCTTGGTGGCTTCACAATTTGATAGATTTTGAATATATTGCATGAGTGAATTCATCTTCTCTCCAAACGCTTACATCCGTGGGGTATTGAATTGTGACTTGGTCTGATTTATGCTTCGTGGGTTTGCTCCAAATCTCTTCATCAGTCAATTTGCAAGGAAGGATTTACAACAATTTATGTCTGTAGGATTTCATTTTTAGCACTTTTTTTTATTCCTCGTTACTTTAATCTCTTCAAATTAAGTCTTTAATTCTGAAAATCCACATCAAGAAAAATACAAAAATGCATTTTGTTTACAACACCCATATATGTTAAAATGGAACATACCAAAAAAGAACTAAAGTGTTTTGTAGTTAGATGTCTTGAACATACCAGCAAAGGCCTCCTCATGAACAATCACATTTATCTTCAACTGAGTAACCAAGAAGGTTGTGACCTGACCCCGGAAAACCTTGGGAATAACTTTTTTATTCTTTCAAGAGAGGAAATCGAATCTCGAGATCCTAGCAAGTTGGCTTGTGTAAAAACAACGCTCAACAGAAGTGGCGCTAGAAGGAGGGCCTCAAGACTCAAAAGTTGGATAACATTGGATCTTTCTCTCCATAGAGATTCAAGCGAGTGCTTAGATCATCTCCGAAGAGAAGTGAGTTCCTTGACCTCACCCACCATCGTAGCGCTCGCAGTGATAAAGGAAAGACCAAAGAGAAATCTTCTCACCACCTTGGTGAGTCCCAGAATTCTCTTGGACAGAAATCACATATTACTGGCTTGACTGTCATAACAGCCATAGACCAAAATCAAAATGTGCAAAATTTGAATTTGCAATAGCCACGTCCGATGGCCTTTTTTGCCAACACAACCAGCTCACCTTTAAATTTTGTTGGGCAGCTCCATGAGTTACCCAAAAATCTGGAGAAGTTTTGCACCTGATTCATATATGGTGAATCAAGGACAGTAGAACAACACATCCTCGCCTTCAAATAAATTTGTAACCATAAAGAGGTTTCCCACCAAGATGTTGTTTTTCATCTATTCCTATACACTTTGGGATAGTTTGCATATAATTGGTACCTGAACTTACCACGAGGGTCTATCTCTGCATGGAACAAATTTGAAAAAAAATTCCTTAATCAATTCAAGTTGCATGTGGATCTTTCCACAACACATCACCAGTTCATCACAATGAGGAAAGATCCTAAGGAACCCATCGATATGTTCAATCATCATTTACACAAAATGCATCAAAAGCTGGAAGATCCTTACACCATACCAGATGAGGCTGCCATACAAGTTTACTTGAAAGCTCTGGACCCCTTCACCTCAATCTTTTTGAGAAGACTTCCCCCAGTGGATAGAGACATAATGAAAAAGGTGTACAATGAAGCTGTCATGTTCTCCTAGTAGATGGACCTACAAGAAGGAAGCTATGCATCCATGCCCATCATGAATAAATTTGCTTTCCCACATCCATTTGCAGAAAACAATCCAGCCTTGGCCACTCACATGCCTATGTTAAATCTTGTTCTGGCACAACCATGTACAGCTCTGCCCCCATCTATCACTTACCCAAGTTACGAAGCTCATAAAATGACATTTGTAGAGAAAAGGGTTATACCCCAAGCTGAGCCTGATACTCTCATGGCCTCTGAGCTAGATGATGTGAAGAAAACTTTGTCACATCTCACCAACGAGTTCACCAGGATGAAGTTAAATCCATCTCAAAACCAAGGTAGATACCAACGGACATCTTCTGGTCTGAATACATACCCCCAAATTCTAAACTGAGATTTCAATACATACAACAACAACACTACACAAGAGAAGCCATTTGTGCAGCAAAGGCCAAATAGGCCATGGAACACCGGACCAAATAACGATAGCATCCTAGCAAACAATGCCAATTCTTATGAGGCTTCAGAAGCTAATTTTATTGGGGCTCCAAATTCACACCAAGGCAATGATGGATATGGGAAAAAATCCTATGATCATTACATCCAAAATCTAGAGGAGCCTCGGTGCAATTTAATGCTATGGTGTTTGATTCCTATGAGTCTAGAAAAGAGGAAGGCTCGGATGATTTTGTAGGAGAATATGAGTTCGTGTTTCCCTTCCAAAGAGACATTGAGCTTGAGTATTCTAAAGTACACACCTTCAAAAATGATCAACAAAACTCATACAACCTTCAGACCAGAAAGGAACTTCTCACCCATGGTATCCCCCCAAGGAAACAACCAACCCCACCAAATCCTTGGGCTAGTAACAATCCCATGCCTCCTAAAGGCCCGAATAGTCCCATACCCCCTACATCAAGTACATATGTTGGCTATGGAGGTGCGGCCTTGTCAAGTGACGAATATAGTGTGGTTGATGAATTGAAGAAAACTAAAGCAAACATATCTATGTTTAAATTACTGCAAGGTTTCCCATCTCAGAAGGAGGGCCTTCTAAGATCTCTAGACTACTCAAAACGTGGCTCGTCAACCAACAATACAAGGACACCTACATCCAGTATCAACAATTCTAAGTATTTCCCTACAATTTTCAAGGACAAGATGGATGTACCTCCTTTCTTACTCAGTCTACGGATGTTTGGGAATAATTTACATAACTAGTTGATTGATTCTGGAGCATCATGCAATGGCATGCCCTTGTAAATTTGTCAAAAGATGGGAATGGTGACCTAGATCACCAACCAAGTGGTGATAACACTGGATAAAACTAAAGTCAAAGTGATCGATGTGCTCAAGGACGTACACATTCAATTGGTTGCAGATTCTAGGATACAAGAACACATTGATATACACATATTGGACATCCCAGAGACCTATGGAATGTTGCTGAGAAGAGAATGGAACTGATGCCTAAGGGGTTGGTTGTCTATAGACTTCACTCAACTCTGGCTACCCTGGAGGGTGATGACATGTAATTGATTAAATGTTTGACTATATTAAGTTGAAGATGATGCAAGACATTAAATTAGTTAATGGTTTGTATTGTCATTGATGTCAACTTGATATCATCTGTATGGTCATATACATAATTCCAAAGACTTCAGAGAATCAATGGAACAAAGGTTATGCTTTCAGCAAATTCAAGTATTCACCAAGTGACAGACTACACCGATAGAGTGCACACCATCGGTAAATACAGAGATAAAGTCACAGTGATGCCCGACGAGCAGAAGATAGTGTTTCCCGATGAAGCAGAATCACAGGATGCCCGACGAACTAAGAATAGTGTTGCCTAACGAGAAAGATCCAATGATTCCCGATGGACGGAGATCCCAAAGCTAACTAAAGTTACACTGACGGAACTGGCAGTTGTCATCGGTGACAAACAGCAGAATTGACCGACAGAACAGAGAGATCAGAAAATGACAAAATATCTAGCTGGCAGAGCTAAAGGATAGACTTAACTGGTTGTTTTATTTGTTTTATTCAAACCGTATTTAAGCAATTTATTTGTACAGTTGGAAAGAAGATAACTATGAGATAAATCAGGAGTTAAAGCCATAAATCAATTTGGCTGGATTGTTTTTCACGCCAAGAATCAAGAATCAAGAACTAGAATTAAGGGATATCATGTCTATTTAAGAGACAAG
>MU225654.1:1019410-1046750 GCA_018584345.1 Thuja plicata | reverse complement strand
CACTGATTCCCCCCCCCCCCCCCTCTCAATTATTACTAACATAGGGGATTGAACAACCAAATCAAGATAGATGCCGAACCAAAACTTAAAAAGGATGATCACAAAGTATAATGCTCCTAATGAAGTAATGTTCACGCAAACTGACTTAGGCACTTACCAGATGGATGACATACTCATGTTTCAGATCTAGGATGGTGAAGATTCAGACCACAGTCCCATCCAAGGTCTCCTAGAGATAAAGATTGGTGACAACATTTTCCAAAGTTTCATCAACAACACGACAACTAGTTTACGACATCTAGGCCAAGATGCAAACCCCAACATCTTGTTACTACTGGGATATTGCTGACTTCATCAGGCTAGCCACTCAAATTTCACATGCCCCAATTCCCAGGAAGACTATCACGAGTGTTGGCTCAGATCGCCTTACCAAGTAAGCTGTTAGGAACACCGATGGTAAAAGAGGATATCCCTGGAATAGAAGGCAAGAGTAATACCCTACTAGAGGCAGACAGCCTAGTCCCTACAAATATTTCACATCAAAACCAAGAAAGTGGGTCAGATTCCAATGATAGAAGTCCTTCTTTGAACATACTTAGTGACTAGAGTAGCTCTGATGACGAAGCATGTCCCCCTTACAACGGAATTCTAAAATACAAAGGCGGTGAAAGTGTTGAAACCCCCAAACCCACACATACCCAAAATGTGGGAGAATTAACCTCTTCAGATAGTGATGGAAAAAAAGGGTGAAAACTCAAAACCAAGGGCTCTCCCAAGAGAAAATCAGCCAAGTCTAACCCTACTAAGCAACCCCAGATATGGAAATTGCACTTCGATGGTTCCAAATGTAAGCAGGGAGCACGTACGGGGATCGAATTGATAAATTGAAGAGAACACAAGTTCATTTTGACAGATGCCAACTACTGCACATGGTGGACGGAGGATCAAGTACTGAAGAATTGTACTATAGAGGTCATGACCAAATCCTTAGAGGAGTGAATCATAACTAGGTTTGGTATGTCATTCCATCTTGTATGTGACAATGCTCCCTCTTTCTCTTCTGCCTTGCTCATGCAATGGGCCTTCAAAAACTAGGTAATCCTCAAGTTCTCTTTAAATTATTATCCACAAGGCAATGACGTACCAGAGTCTACAAACAAGAACTTAATGACAGTAATCAAATAAATCCTAGATGACAACCCCAGGGATTGGCATACGTAACTTAAATACATGTTATGGACTGGTTGTATAAGGATCAAAAATGCCCTAGGGACATCTCCATATCAACTGGTATATGGCTTACAACTGGTCTTCCCTATGAACTTAAAAATCCAAATCCTGAGATTCATGGACTAGTATGTGGGAGGAGAAAATTGAGTACAAGTCAGGCTCATGAATGTCCTTAACCTAGAGGAGAAACAAACATTGGCTTTGGAGCATGTATCAAAGAATCAAGCTATAGTCAAGAGGTGGTTCAACAAGAGAGCTACCATTAAAGACTTCATGATATCTGACCTTGTCCTCATGTGGGATAAGGCGAAAGAAAATTCGGGCAGCCACACCAAGTTCCAAAGATTATGGATAGGCCCTTATCAGATATCAGAGATCCTTGGGGAAAACACTTTTAGGATCAGCACATTGGATAGAGAGTTGACCCTATTGGCATTCAATGGAAAATTCCTCAAACACTACTTTGGATCCTAAGTGGGATTGCCTTCCGTCCCTTGTACCATAATATTTTTTTTGGTTCATTTCTTTTCTTTCCTTTTTTTTTTTCTTTTTTTTTCATTTCCCTCACCGTCAGTCCTTTCTTTTGTAGGGGCTTGTTTTGTTGTTTTGGGTCAGTGTGTTCTTGGATCCATTCCAAGGTAGTCTGTAGATCAGATCAAATGTATTTCTTATTCAATTTCTCCAAAGAGACGTGCAACGCAAAGAACATTTTCCAAAAGGCAAAGTGGTGACAGCTATCAGTGACGGACAAGAAGAAGTTCAAAACTCGGTAGTCCTAATCACGAACACACTAACAGAGACAATACTCGAGAGCATTGGTTTCTTGAGAATTTGTTAAGTTGTGACCAGCATTAGTGCGTAGATTCAGGTACCCCTGATCTCAGAACCCAAGTCTGGACGAATGCAAAGGTAATCGCAAAAAAAAAGAAATAGTTGAAGAGAGAGGAAGAGAAGCACATGAAAATAAAAGTGTCCCAAAGAAGCCACAAGTGTGAGATCCAAGTGGCATAGCCTAATCGTTGCTTGGATTAGATTAAATACGAAAAGAATATTTCATTGTTATGGAACTAAACACATGGAGTACACGAACATCCGGGGCTTGATACATTTCAAAAGCACACGGAAGAAATAAAATGACTGTCCAAAAGACAGAACTCTCAAAAGCAAGAAAGCTATAGCCTAGCAGATAGAACGGACTTGTGTGACTATGACAACCTCTACCATGGCTATTAATGCCTGATTGGCAGTAGAGTAAGGTTATACTTAGGATTTGGGGAAACTTTGTCAGGGCTATGAATACCTGACTGGCAGCAAAGCTCTTTTTGGGAAACCCTGGTCTACTTGGCAAAGGTTGGGAGAAGCTTGGCAAACATTCTGGTTACCATGATCAAATGTCAAGAAATAAATACACATGAACACACACTGGGAAACCAGCGAAAAACCTTGGATTGGAGGTCATTGAAATATTTTTTGACACCAACACCTCTTAGCTTTGTTCTACTGCAAAGCTATAGCCCTGAAGAGTAATGATGATAAAGAAATGCCTTGGTCATTCCTCCTTTTTTTGGGGCTATTTTTTTTGGGTCCACAACACACACCCCATTTTTTGGTCCTCTAACCATGGGGACCACCCCTTTTTTTTGGTCTTTTGCCTTTTTTCATGTTTGCCCCCCTCTAGTCCCCACCAGGTCAGTCTCAAAAAAGTGTTGTCAGGATTCAGATAGAAGAAGATACCTCTTTGCGGCCTTTCAACCCTTTTTGCCTTTCAGAGGACCAAAAGTCCCCCAAAATACCAAAATAACTGAAAGGCCAAAATTTGGCCCTTTCGGTGTTTCGGCCTCCAAAAACACCAAAAAATTGAAGATATTTAGCTTCAGGTTTTCAGTGTTTCAGACACCAAAACACTGAAAGCACTGATGCATGCCGCGGGTTATAAATAGGCTAAAGAGCCCTAATTTAACCACTTCACTCTTTTTTGTCTCCCGCATTTTGAGACCTCGCGACTTTGGGATTCTTGCTCTTGTTCGTTGTGCCTGCTTGCCCTACGTCTTCAAGGTTCGTCGTGTCGTCCTCCTCCGCTCCTAGATCCTTTGAGGTAGGTTCTTTCTTTTCTGTTTAGTAGTTTTTTCTCTCTTCCTAGTCTAGGTTTGGGGTTTTTCTATGCTTGGTGCTTGTCTAGCCTATGGTGCATTCACTTCCTCCTTCCCTGGTCTCTTTGGGCCTTTTTATGCCTTCGTATTTGGCAAGGAAGTCCCTCCTTGTCGGGTCTGGTCTTTCTAGGTTTTTTAGGTTTGGTTTTTTTCTGTTTCTTGGTCATTGCCTTTGTTGCAGGTTTTCAGCCCCCGAAAGGCCGAAAACCAAGTTAGTTTGTAGTCTCTGTCATTTTGGAGATTCGGCCTTTTTGGCCTTTTGGACCTCCAAAAGGTTTTAAATGTTGACAAGTCTGAATCCCCGGAAGCCATGTCTCCCTCATAGAGATTTCAGACTTTCAGAGTCCATAAACTAGTTTAGATTTTCACAGAAACCCTTGAAATTTTAGATGTCAAAAAGTCTAACGAAGCTTGCTCGTCAACGGTGGATTTTTCACACTTTCGGCCTTTTCAGCCTCCTAACCCATTTTTGGCGCCCGAAACCCTGAAAATGCTGAAAGTGTGAAAATCTACATTGCTAGCTACTTAGAGAGATTTTACCTCTATTTTCTTAGATTAGTCAGCTTTCTTTCAGTTTTTCTTCAAATAAAATACTGATACATGCATGTTTCATTGCAGGAATGCCTAAGAAAAAGACTATCACCCATGAAGTGCCTATACAAGGGGAACACTCCCCCATCCAAAATTTGCAACATGCACTTTGAAATCACCGATACTGATATCGAAAATGTAGATTGGGATGACTTCCTGACAAGGTGTGCCCAACGACTCAGGAGATCAGAGGATTGTACCTCACTTGTATTAATAGGACTAGTCAACGCGGAAGCCCACCTAATGGTCGTGACCTCACCTGAATTGATCATGACCTTTGTGAACCATTATGAATCTGAAAAAAGGGTTGTTCAGAATAAAGAGGGCCAAGTAGTATTGGATATTAGGCCAGACGTCATAGAGGATGTCTTCCACCTCCACAAAGGCATAGACAAGTTCTATGACTTTTTCATAGAGAAGGGAAACTTGTGGTTGAAGAACAAAGGGGAAGAGGCCTATGATATAGTCAATAACAATTCCTCAAGCAACCTCTCCCCAAAAATAAGATGGACAAGATAGACTTAAGGAGGGGATACATGAAGGATGATATCAAGGCAGCCATAACAATGCTAAGTCGAGTATATGGATTACCACAATCCTCCTAACTAGAGAATTGGATGATTCTCCTGATAGAAAGACTCAGAGGCCGCAAGTATTGGTTTGGTTGGGGGACCATCATCAGCGACAATTTGGATGAATAGTTGGTGGCAGTGAAACACAACCCCAATATTTATATGAGTACCTACATGGTGTACCTATTGGCAACACAGGCAAACTACCTAGGACTCATCAATACGATAAACCTAAATGATACCAATGCATGGGCTAATATCATGTACCCCCAGTTACAAAAAAGGGCAAAAATGTCAGAGCACAGCCCAAACTATAGGATAGTTAATGACGCCTTCATTGTTGCAATCATCTGATCCATTAAGGGTGATTTTCCAAAAAGGATGTCAGAAGAAGCAACTGCCAAGGTAAGGGCCATAGGGACCTATTACATACAATTAAGAACCTTCACTTACATTCAGATAGTAGGATCAACTTTGAAACCAAATAATTTTTCTAGGTATCCATCTGACTGGATAATGATTTTGGAGATGGTCAGGAAACTCGTAGATGCATATGAACATAAAGCACAAGAAGAAGCACTGTTGGGATTTTCACATCTCACTGGGACCATATACCCTACAGGATATGAAGGTCTACAAATCTTTGGCCTTTGAATGGGATGACTATCCCCTACAGCTTTACAAGACATTGTAGACTTGTTTTGACCCTATTGGCACTTACAGCCACATTATTGGCAAGTTCTACATTCACGAACCATACTCAGAGGATCACTAGATGAACTGTGTAGATGATCATGAGGTTAGTATTCAGGATTATTGTAGAATGATTCTTACCTTGGAAAAAGAAGTCATAAAGATTCCTATTCCCCCAAAAGTTTAAGAGTATGATTTAGATGAGGTCTTTGAGGCCATTTATACAGATGACAGGATATATGACAAGCCCATCATGAATGCAGAGATTAATAAGGATGAAAATGAGGATATTGATTTCCTGACAAGGCATGTGATGAGAACAATAGAGGAATGGATTAAGAGGCCCTACAAGATGAGCCCAAAACATGTCAAAATGTTGATGGATCCACCCAAGAAGGAAGATAAACAACACGGGGAGAAAAGTACAATGCCGCAATACAAGAAGGCACCACCACAGAAGCCAAGCATGATATATGGACATGAACGTGCAGTGGAGTATGGGTCAAACCCAAGGCATAAGGTTACTAAGAAAACAATGATTGGGAAAATAGATCCTCCCACGGGGCCAGCAGAGGTTTCATCGGATGAAGGACCCTCCACTTCTGGACAATCTTCTTCTACCACCGGAAAGGGAACGAAGATATATAAGAGGAAGAAAGCTTCTATGTCTCCGCAATTAGAAACTCTACAAGAGGAGCCACAAGAAGAGGAAGAGGGAGGGATCCCTCTAGTCAAAAGGACAAGGTCTTAGAAAAGAGAGAAAAGGAGATTAGTAGGAAACACCAAGAGGATCCTAAAGAGCAAGATAACCCCTTGGATGCTCTAGGATCGCATGAGTTCCAAATGTCAGACTTTGAGGGTCTAGAAGGGTTTTCTGACCCAGGCCAAGACACGCCAGGTTATGGAACTGGGTATGAGGTAGGTGGTCCTTCTCTTTTTCAACCACAGGTAACCCTAATTCCACCTCCCACTCAATTTACCAATCCAAATCCAAATATACCTATTGAGGGAAAGAGCTGTAAAGCAGATTAAGGGCTCGGGAATCAAAAGTCCCCAATTGCCCAAGAGGCAACTAGAAATGAGCCCACAATAGAAACCATTAATGCTACAATTCCCCCTCACATTCCTACTCTACCAACTACTCTTTCACCTCCTATTCCTACTCCACCACCATTTCTCCCAACTCCAACTACTCTTCCACTTCTAATTCCAAATCTCCCAACACCTACTCCACCATCATCAAGCCCTTTGCCTTGCCATATTCCAACCCCTGGAGGATCACTTACCATAGAGGTTGTGTCACCTATTGAAACCACATTAAAGGTCATGACTGGTCTTAGTATCGAAGTGTTGGCTAGCTCCTCAGGAGATGAAGACAAAGGCCAGGAAAAATAAGATGAGGCAATGGAAGAAGAAACAAAGTAGAAGAGGAAAGGGAAAAGGAAGAAGAATACCAAGGAGAAATGAATGAAGGGGAACAGAGATAGGAACAAGAAGAAGGGCCAGATAAAGAGTTGACTCCAGGGCCCAAAATTTGGATCTAGTTCTTTAGGTTACCCCATATGACCCGGTCACCACATCTAGTAAGCCTACATGGTTTACTAAATAAATCTAGTTAAGGAGAAGAACTTATACCGGTGAGGATGAAGGGGAAAATACAGATATAGCATCCTTTGGGCAAGCTTTTCATAAGACAAAGATCATATTACCAGCATGTACAATGTCCTATGTCACTCAAGACACTAGGGGGCGCTGGAAGGCATAGGTTGTGGTCCCATCTGCTAGCACCTCTCAAATGCAAGCAACTCCAGAAGACTACACATTTGAGGAGGTAGATTTAGGGGAACCCACCAGGGAAGGGAGTAAGACACTAGCAGCCTTAGGGCTTAAAGATGCTCTGGCTTTCATTAGTAAGGATGAGGAGACCATAAAATCCTTAATAGAACAGAATGAAGAATTAAAGAAGTTCATTCACAAAGTGATTGGTCCTATTGGCCCCAGCTGCCCAGAGGCCTCATTACAGGCAGTGTTAGATAAGAAAAAAATCCTAGACCTGCCAGCAGGGTTAACACCATCCTTCATCAAAGCAAGTGCAGAGTGGAAGGAAGATTTTGAGTAGTACGAGGAAGGTTCCATCAAACGGTATAGGGTTATTCTAATAGAAGCTACAAATTTGATTGATTTGATGAAAAATGAGGGTGGCCTGGAGTCTGTGACAAGCAAATGGCGAGCTACCCTCCAAGATTTGCAGATCATTAAGAAATAGAACTTCCAAATTATGGTAAATATATATGAGGGTGAGGAGCTAGACAATTTTGAGACTTGGATCAAGCGCATAATCAAGATAATTAGCATTTATGAAAAATGTCAAGCTCCATATTGGAGAAGCAAAAAGAAGTCTTGTAATGGGTGGAAGAAATAGAGTTTTTATTCGCAAGGATCAACCTTGATTTGTACTGGGACAAAGCTAAGCATATCTTACGGCCATCTAAAGAAGTGGTCCAAAAATTCAGAGAAATTATGGCAAGTGTAGATACCAAGGAAGCCTTGCAGCAATTATTTTATTCAAAAGAAGAGATGACAAAAATGACAAACCATGAAGAGGAGATTCAGTTCTTTGCTTTTGAGCTAACTACCTTCAAATAAAAGCAAGAATGAAAGGTCAACAAGGTGAAAAGAAAGAAGATAAACTACGAGGAAGTTCAGGAGGTCATATAGAGGCTCTGGGCTGCACACCCAGAAGTATTCCCAAACTGACCCCTTGGACCACTGAGCATTTTGAAGAAGCAATCTTCAGAACTTAATAGAATTCCCTAAGGCAAGTTTCGGTGTTTCATCCTTTCAGCCTTTTGGCCCCTTCAAGACATGCAAGTTTCATCATTTCAGCATTTTGGCCCTGTAAGCAATGTAATTCTTTGGTCTTTTGGCCCTCTAGTTTTTGGCCTTTTGGCCTTTCGACCCTCCAATTTTTTGGCCTTTCAGCCTTTCGGCCCTCCAGTTTTTCAGCCTTCCAAATATTTTGGCCTTTTCTCCCTCCAAAAAGTATAAACTTTAGACCATAATTTTTTTGTTTAAACACTTAAAAGTTTTGCCACACTAAAAGTTTCAAAGTAGAGGTTGGGGTCTGAAATTCTGGGTGTTTCTAGTGAGATCACATTTGTGCACACCAGTTGAACTCCAGATCAGATTGATGGTTAACTTGAGTTCATTTTGAAGGGACTAAGGGTCTCTTACTAGTCTCCACTGCCAGAAGATCCTCCAGATGAAGAATCCAAGGAAAACTCCAAGAATCAAGAAGAAGACTCCAAGTTCTCAGAAGAAACCCTCCTTTTCTCTTTCTCTTCTTGGCGAGTTTGATCTTCCTCATAGGGGAAAACTAAGTGTAAATGGATTTAAGAATCCATGCAAGTTATCCAGTATCAATTAGCAGTAGTTTCCCTTTAGCAAACTTCTATTTTTAGTTTATGTTTATTAATTTAGACTCTTTGATGCCCTAATTTCAGCATTCAGAGTTGTATATCCAAAACTCTATATATTCTAATCACAAATCAATGTAAAGGTTCGAATTCTTAATACAATAAAAATATACATTTTGTGCTTCATTCATGGTATGTGAATTTATGCTACCTATGCGAAATTATTGGATGGATGCTTGCATTATTAATTATTTTCAAAGAGCCTCTTGTTTATTGTGCTTCAGATTCACATTTCTTTTAGTTGGAGTTTGTTGTTGTTTATTTACCTTGCTATGAACAATGCATGGAAGAGATCATCTTTGAGATTTATGATAAATCCATCTCATGGGTGTGCACACCTTGGTGGCTTCATGATTTGATAGATTTTGAATATCTTACACGAGTGAATTCATCTTCTCTCCAAAAGCTTGCATCCATGGGGTATTGAATTGTGACTTGGTCTGATTTATGCTTTGTGGGTTTGTTCTGAATCTCTTCATCATCCAATTCACAAGGAAGGATTTACAATGGTTTATGTCCATAGGATTTCATTTTCAACACTTTGTTTTATTCCTCGTTACTTTAATCTCTTCAAATTATGTCTTTAATTCTAAAAATCCACATCTTGAAAATACAAAATTGCATTTTTTTTACAACACCCATATATGTTAAAATAGAAAATACCAAAAAAGAACTAAAGTGTTTTGGATTTTGATGTCTTGAACATACCAGAAAAAGCCTCCTTGTGAACAATCACATTTATCTTCAACTGAGTAACCAAGCAGGTTGTGACCCGACCTCGGAGAACCTTGGGAATAACTTTGTTATTCTTTCAATAGAGGAAATCAAATCTCAAGATCCTAGCAAGTTGGCCTGTGTAAAAACAACGCTCAATAGTACTCTTTTGTAGAAAATCATGTACTTGTTGTTTATGAAGAGCCTTAAAAAGTTAAGACATTTATTAACCCACAATAAGGTACATTTAAGGGTCACGCATCCAAGTGTAAAAGAGTTCCTACTTAGTAAAGACTTGAATGAAAAAAGAGTTGGTTGGATAACCAGAGTTATGGAGTATGATATATACATTTAGGTTACCAAGCTGGTCAGAGGAAGGGGTCTTTGTGAACAATTGACAAAAGATGAAACTCCAAAAGTTCAAGAACAAGTGAATGGATCCTTAGTTGTGCATTCAACAGAAGATCATGATAAGGCGGCAGGTTGGTTGACAAACATGGTTCATTGTTTGAAGACATGTGAGTTCCCTGTAAACTTAGATTCAGAAAAGAGAAGGTACTATAGGTTGCAATCTATTCCTTTTGTGCTGATTATTGAGGTCCTTTTTAGAAAGTATCATAATGGTGTTCTCCTTCGATGTATTGATTCAGAGAAAGTAGCAGACGTCTTACATGAATTCCATGATGGACCTTCTGGAGGTCATTTTTCTCCTAGGAATATTGCTTTCAATATCATGAGGGTTGGGTATTATTGGTCATACATCTTTAAGGACAATCATGATCATATGAGGAAATGCATGAAATATGCTATGTTTGCAAGAAAGGAGAGGCTTTCAACTTTACCCCTCAAATGAATCAGGATAGACCAACCTTTTGTGAAATGGGGAATTGACTTCATAGGCCTAATTAACCCCCCATCTAGTGCAAGCCACAAATGGATAATCACTGCAACTGATTATTTCACCCAGTGGATTGAGGCCATTGCATTAAAGGAAGCTAATGAGACTGTTGTCCTAAAATTTTATGATGATATCATACATAGATTTGGCATTCCTGATTTAATAATATATGATAATGAACTTGCCTTCACAGGTTTTAGAGTCAATGAGTGGGAAAGTAGGCATGACATTTACCTCAACACTAGTTCCAATTACTACCCCTAGGGTAATAGTTTAGCAGAGTCCAATAATAATAATCTGATCAAGATAATAAAAATACTTTGGAAGAGAATCAAAGTGATTGACATTCCAAACTAAATTCTTCCCTATGGTTAGACAGGATCACTCCAAAAAAGATCATTGGAAACTCTCCATATATGTTGGTCTATGGTAAAGAGGCTAAGTTGTCCATCTCAATTGAGTTACCATCTCTAGACCTTGCTACTCAACTTGTCCTCTTTGAACAAGGAGACCCTCTGTAGGGATGCTATGCTTAGCTCATGGAGTTGGAAGAAAATAGATGCAAATTTATGCAGAATATGGAGTTCCAACAGATTCAAACCAAGAAAATCTTTGACAAGGGAACTAGATCAAGGAACTTCAATATTGGGGATATAGTCCTCAAGTGGGATGAATTCAAATCCAGGCCTGGAAGGCATAGAAAGTTTGATTATTTTGGGGAGTTCCATTTGTGATCACAGAATGCAAGGAGCATAATTCTTTTTAGCTCTCAACTCTTGAAGGAGAAATATTTCCCATTTCAATCAATGGATTTCATTTCAAACCTTTTTTCAAGGTTTGTCCTACCTTGTAATTAAGTTTTGATGCTTTCTATTTTACTTTTCAATTTTAGTTTTCCTACTTTCCTCAAACTGCTTGTGCACAGTTAGTTGTTTCTACTTGTATATATCTCTTTTTCTTTTTGGTGTGTTATTTCCTCCTCTTGGTTTTAGGCCTCCTGCTTCCCAGAAATCTCTTTTTGTTCTTAATGCAGACTCCTTGCCCAAAGGAATGTCATAAGGCCACTATTTTTATATGTCTAGCAGGCTAACATCCAGTAGAAATTACTAAAAATGTTACCTGAATTTCCCATTCTTTCCAATTTTGGCTACAAGTAGAGTAAATGAGGCTCCCACAAGGGTAGAGCCGAGCTTGTATGGTTTCTATCAAGTTCCTAGTCTTTACATTCTTCTCTGCATATTTTCAGGCCTGGTTTGAACCCCTTCATGTCTTGAAAACCCTATGGAAGTCTCTTAAACCCTAGCTCTATGGTGGCCCATTCTAATTCTTTGTTACTTTTTGTGCCACTTAAGTTATTTTTTTTTTCATGGGCTTTATCACCTTGTCTCTTATCTCCTAATCTCCTAATACATGGTGGTTAGTCACTAACATTCAGTGATCTAGTGATGCGGTCAAGTCTTGGCACTTTTAGTTATCTTCTGATCTTGTAATGAAAAGGTTAAGTAATGAAAGATCTCATGATTCAGCATAGGCTATTGATGTAAATCAGATCTTATGGTTGTCTCTTGATCTCTGGATAAACTCAGAGTTAAAGCAAAGATTCAGTGAGTTGGAGATACAAAGGAATTTAGTACCCAAGGTTAAAGATGAGTTAGATTATGCATCAGATGAATGAATTAGATCGATGATTGGCATGATGCCTTAATCACTAAGATCAATCTTGAAGATTCATTGAGGAATCACGCTTTGTTGACGCATGTTCGCGGTGGGCCAGGCTCTTAGTGGAGTGTGATGTCAACTTGCAGGGAGGAATCAATTTGATGGTCGTCACAAAGCCTTTATCACCAAATCAAACATAGATTTTCTTCAAGGCATTGTGCCATTGTGCCATGTGGCAGTGGGGTCACCTTTCTATGAGTTGCTTTCCCTCAATGGCTAAGATGAAGATATCTAATGATCAAGGCATTGTGTTGTTGTGACACATATCCTTCTCGGTCAAGTGGGCCCTGCAATTTTGATGACAAGGGTTTATTTAATGTCCAAGAAAGTTTCTCTTCATCCCATGGTGGATGCTTTTCCTTTAATTGGAGATGATAGACAGATAGTCTTTGAGCCATTGTGTTGTTTCGATGTGTGGCAGGTTGTCAGAACCTGGGCCCGTCTACGGGAAGTTAATCTCTGAGAAAGTTCCTTTTGATCATGCGGTGCGTGTTATGCCTTAGTACCAAGATGCATGATAGATAGTCTTTGAGACATTTCTCCATCATGCCACATGTCCATGGTGGGGCCAAGCTCAAGTCAAAAAGGTAAATGTAAAGATTGATTAAGTCATATTTGATTGTGTGGATGGCGCTTTGCCTTAGGGTTAAGATGATCGATGGATAACGTTTGAGGCATTGCACCAATGTGACATCTAGCATTGATGATATCATGGGTCCCAAGTTTAAAAGCAGTAAAGACATTTTAAGTTTGTAAAGATCTGATGACACACATGAAGGCTTAAAGACAAAGATGAAGGTTTTTAACCATTGAGCCATTGCGACAGCTTGCCACGTCACAAATTCAGAGTTGAAGTCAGTTCCAAAAGGGAAGATAAAGGTGAAACAAGTCAAGATAGATCTAATGGTGGGCACTATGACTTAAACCCAAGATGCTTGAGATCTAATGTTCAAGGCATCACGCCTGTGTGTCATGTGTCTAGATCTAATCTTGATGCTCGCAGGTAACTTAAAGGAGATCGATGATTATATTTTAAAGTTGATAAAGATTCAAACCTAATTTGTCAATATGACATTCCATGCCACATATGACCATTATAAACATAAATTCAAATATTCAAATCTTATCTCAGGGTTTCATGGTGGTGACAACATGTTCCAACATATAGAGAAGGTAGATGGATCAAGTTGATCTATCTACTTGAATTTATGGCGATGAGAGATATCTTTGAGGCTAATCTGATCATCTCAGATATTTCCCAAGTGCATTAATGGATAGGCTTGACTTTTTAAGGGTTTTTGTATTGTTTAATGGATATCTATTGTAACCCTAATTTAGTCCAATATGATCGGATGGATTGACTCCCAAGCCTGTGTACTGGGGGAGCTTGTATATAAGTTGTTTTTTGATCTTTTGTAGATAGGCTCAAAATATGTAAGAGTTTTTTGTGACATTTTCTCTGTCCTCAAGCTTTTCATGTGTTTTTAATTCTCAATTTTCCAAGGCTTGTGCAAGACTTTCTATGGCATTTTTCCTGCCCTCAGTTTTTAATATATTTTTGGGATTCTTTCTGAAGCATAATATATTGACTAATCATTGAATAATTTTATGGGTTATTCTAATTCTTCTTTATTTTCTGCATCTTTGTGTGCTATTGTGGATGATTGATAATGATATTCTTTTGAACTTTGTTCATTCCTTGTTATCTTGTCTCATTCTTCCGCCTATTTGTTGGAGTGGATGTTTGTTTGCAGGTCATAGTCTATGTCTATCTTCTAAACACTATTTCTATGAAATCTTTTCTTTCCTTGAATAGTTTTCATCTCAGGCCTCTCTATGAAACACTTTTGCAAGCCTATTCAGAAATTTTTTCTTGTCTTGACTCATATATTTGATTTTGATACTTAGTCATTTTATTGTGATTCATGTCTCTTTTGATGTATCACCTTGTAGGTTAATCTTTGCTTTTAGTCTTTCAATTCTCCTTCTATCCCTTTTCCTCCCAAGTTTACTTTTCAAGTTTTAAGAGAAAAATAAGTGATTATCCAAGAGGAACCAACCTAGAATCCAGAGGTTTCACTTCATTTAGCAAAGGTCCCACAACCTGGAAGTGACTCCCATGTTATACTAGATCATTAAACTTACGAGTTTAATAGGGTGCAAATTTGGTTTATAACAAGCACAAAATTCCCTCACGTGATCTTGAGGATCACCTTCCCCATTGTATTTGTCATATTTAGGACTTTCAACCTTAGGGGGAAATGGCAGCATGTGAAAGTTTTTAACGAATGGGAATGGACATATGGATTCCAACGAATACTTCCTAGGAGGTTTCTCTTTGGATTTATTCAATTCCCTGATTTCGCACCTCATGTCCTACAATTGTTGATTGATAATGTTGATGGGGGACTCCTCCTCTCGTTGTATGAGTCCCTCAATGTCAAAGTCAAGTGAAAGTTTGACACCTATTGATGGAAGATGCATAAAATAATTGTCCTTTTCCAATTGCATGAGAGTGTGCATCATCTTTTGAAAGTGTTTGTCTTGTTAACACTTTATAATCTCTTTCCCAGTGAGCTCTTCTATGGAGGAAGAGACACTAGTATGTTGACTTTGTTGGTCATGTTGAGACCCCCAATTGTAAGCTGACATTGTTTATATGTTGTGTGCAACCAATGTTGATTGATCAAATAAGGGCACTGTCTGCTATGGAATTGAAGTGTCCTTTTGCGGGATTTCTTAAGTTTTTTTGAGTTTTTTATAGGAAGGTAGTCCTTGACCAAGGTCTTTGATAGCTTTTCCCTTGGAATCGAGATCGGATTTTTTACTTCTTTGGACCATGAAAGAAAATCGCAGTTACAATTCTAAAATTACTAGGCTGATGATATCAATGTTAAAGGTGTCTAAATGATCATTCGTCCAATAGATTGAGAAAAGAATATCAAAATATTTTCTGAACATGGTACAAGGTATCATGCTATAAGGTCTGAAAACCTGCTAGATGAAACTTGTGACTGAGTTGATTTGCAATGGATTGTTAATGAAAAAGCGTAGGACTAGCAAGACCATACGAGAGACAGACGAGAGATGTTGGGCGAGCCAATTCATGCAGTCAAGAACTACCAATTGTTGTGATAATATTACAAAAGATACCCAAGACAATTTACCACTTGTTTTGTTTTCTCAAATGTCAAGTTCAAAGGATGTGTTATGTTGTCAACAATGTTGTTGTTGTTGATAGTGTCAAGTTCCAAGTGGTTTAAGCTCATACCAAACACAAAGAGTAGATAATCAAACACTTTCTACCCCTAGAGTCAAATTGTCTTAGTATCAAAATCTTTGCCCACACTTGATATTCCTTCACCTCACACAAAGTGATATTGGTTTGTTTTAGGACTATGCACGTTGTGGGTTTTGAAAAGTAACTCAATCCTCAAATCGTATAGGCTCCGTCATGCCACATTCATGCTTTAGAACATCCTTGGGAATACATATGCTGAGTGTGAAAATATTCAGGTGATCCAGTTGATCCACTTGGATTGATCCCTGTGTAAATATTATGATACTTTGGAGGTGAGTCGGGTAGCCTCTATCTAAAAGTGTCTAGTAAGCACATCCAGTCATGACTATCCCTTGCAGTTTCTCAAGAAAAATTAAGGTGTATATCCCTACAAGGATCCAAAATGCAGTCTCGCAAGTGAGATTGAGACCTCTTGGCCCTACACAAGTTGAATGTATTCCCCTTGCAGTCTTGTAAACAAGATTGAGACAAAAAATGGCCCTACAAGCGCCTAGTTAAATGTAGTCTTTCTTAGCAAGATTGAGGTAACTAGGCCCTACACATGAAGAAGCATTAGGAATATAAAATAGCCATGTCTTCCCTCTCTTTGGATTGAAGGAAGCTTTTGATTATAGTGGGGTGGAGTAGCTGGGTTTGCTTGTTCCCCACTTGGGTCGTTCCCAAAAGATAGCTCTCTTGGCAGGCCCTTTAAAGGTAAATGCAAGAAAATTAAATGGATAGTTAATGAAGGTCAATATTTTTGATCTTCCACAAGGAAAAGAGCATACTCTCCTACTTCATAGGGTCTCCCAAACACATCAAGGACATGTTCATTTACCAAAAGAAAAGTGTTATTTGTTCATGTTCAATCAAACATGTTTGGGTTTTTGATTCTCTCAAAGAGATAAGAGCATATCCCCTAATGTCTAACTTCACACAAACAAACAACACCCTAGTTAAACTATGTTCCTAAGAAATCATCTAAGAAAGCACACAATTTGTTTGGTTGATGAATTCACAAGGAAATGTGCAAGCACAATCATTGGAAGTTTCCACAACTTTCTTTCTTTAAAGAGGCATCCTACAAGCACAAAACGTTAGTAATTTCCAAAAACAAGTGTTCTAGTGAGACTTTGACAAGATAATCTTCCCCAAAATGTCCTCCAAAAACCAATTAAGCTGCAAAACTAGAGAGAAAAAAGATAACACAAAACATGCAAAGGGTTAGAAAATCAAAATCAGCTCAAGAAGACCCTTTAAAATGTTCTTTGTTCCTGAAATGACAAACCACAGAGACCAAACTGCCACTAAAATTTGTACAATAAATAGTATGCTCCCATATGACAAAACATACATCAGTCAAAGCCCGTACGAAAAATGTAATAATCCCAAATGACAAAATAAATGCAAAGCACATGCGTATGAGAAATAGTATACTACCATATGACAAACTATTGTTCCATGAATTGTTGTACAAGATGGAATCAAGCTTCACATGACAATGAACGCAGTTTCATCAAAATGTGAGAAAATCATGAAAATGAGGCAAAAAACAACTTTCTGCCCCACGGTGGGCACCAAATGTGTGTGTGGTAAAATGTATGATTATAATATGCAACCAAATACTTCAATAAACCATTATATCAAAGGGGTTACTATTAAAATGAAGATCAAATATAGCATAAAATCCTTAAAATCGACTTATTGCTTCCTAGTTGAAGCGAGTGTGATTCTCATGAGTTGCCCATCATATTGGACATAGAAAATCAATGACTTGACTACTCCAAAATGGAAGATTCAATGCAAGAGGGAGCAAGATGCATAAACTTTCATACTTTACTCTCAAATGCTTTTGAAAATAAAAATGAATGAACTAGCAAACTAAATGCATAGCAACTATGAGGAATGAGACTAAAATGCAAGATTAAGCTATCAATGAGAAGAAGAACAATGCATCTACCATTAAGCTATGAAAGTAAACTAAGATTCCATTAAATGAAGAATTGAAGCTTAACCAAGTAAGAATGCAAGTATGAACTACAAGTGCATAATGAAATTCTAGAATGAAAATAGCATTATAGCTCTACTCCAAATCTTCTTGTATATGATGAGCAAGGGGAGCTATCCCTTTTATAGAAGATTCCAAGAGATGGATGGTTGAGATTAAGAGGCAAAAGGGAATGAGAAATAGTGGAGATGTAACTTCCCTCAATCCATGTGAGCTAAGTGGAATGCTTTTGATAGGTAAACCTTGTGGAGGATGAGACAAATTTGGTATTTTCCCTTTTATTTGTTTTATTTGATTTTTAAGTGCTCAAACATGTGTGAATGGGTTCACTTTTTTATTTAAAGAGGGTCTTAGGAATTTTTGATTTATCCCAATGTTTATGCATTTTTGGCATAGAAATTTTATGATTTGATTAAGATTATGTAAGAAATTTTGATTAAGTTCTCTCATAATAAGGGTTTAGCAATAAATTTCTTTGATTTAGAATTTATTAAGACCAATTAATTGGAAATAGGGGCTATAGGTTTGCTAGACCAATTTTAGGTGATTACAGAGGTGATAGAACAAGAAGAGGAAAATTCTAGATTTTTAGTTTCCAAAACGTTAGGAAATGTGTAAATGAGTAATGTGTTGGGGATTATTCTTGGAGGACAAGAAAACACCAACTGACAAGGCTTGGAAAACCTTCTTCACTTTGACCTGCACAAGGATTGGGAGGGTATTCCTTATTCTAAGTATGTACATATGATAGATTCATTCTAATGGCTAGCTACAAACCTTCAAATGTGGATAATTCTCATATTTTATGTAGATGGGGATTTTCTTCATCACTTGAACAAGTAATCCCATGTTATTTAACAAACACTAAGAACACATAAATTATATATCTCCTTCTCAAAATCATGGAGGATTTTTATATGAAGAATTTTAAATGCATCCTCCAGATCTGTTTAAGGACCATGGAGATACAAGAACATAATTAAATTAAACATAAAAAGCGAAGAATAGAAAGGACCAATAGATTTAATTAATTTTATTTTAAATTTGAAAACCCTCCAAGCCTCTCAACAGTCTAGTGCCCAATCTCGGGCTACAGAGTGAAAGTAAAGCCATGACAGAGATCCTATGAATGGATGAAACTTAACCAGTGGGTTTTGAATATATTAATGCTTAACATTAATAAGCACACTCAATTTATCATAAATTTCTACTTCAAAAATTCATTTCATACACTAAAATTCAATGTTATCTGCACAAATAAATTTAACTCTCTCCTTGAGAGAGACCCATGAACAAATAACACACCCACAAGAAAATTGCGAAGAAAAAGTCAACCTATTAGGATTAAGTAATACTCAGAGGGGGGGTGAATCAGTATTACAAAACTTTAAATAAAACTTAAACCAATTCTAAATAAACCATAATATTTCTGAAATGAAAAGAACATAAGAAAATAACACACAACTCATTACACCATAATTTGTTGTTGAGGAAACCCTAGCCAAGGGAAAACCCTGGTAGGGATGGTACCCACAAGCATTCACTAAAGTATAATGTCCCTGTTAGGAGACCTATCCCTGTTAGGAGCTAAATATTGTGTAGTACATTTATTTGTTAAAGGAATATCAACCCTGTTAAAGGTATACAACACCCTTTTAGGGTTACACTGAGCTTACAACTCTTACAACCAATAATTCTTTTACAAAGTGTTCTCAGTAATGAACAAAAACAAGCATCTCCAATGCTTAGATAGTTCCAGTTGTAGCTCTCAACAATATCTGTCAACCTATGATCTCGCATCTACCATCAGTCATCTCTAATATCTCTTTCACATACATTTTTAGGAATAACAGTCCACAAGACAACTAAGAGGGGAGGTGAATCAGTTGTGATATTGATTATTAAACTTTAAACTTTGTAAACCAAAACTACAATATAAATGATAACACAGTAAATGCCAACAAAATAACACAATACTTGTTGTCGAGGAAACCTTGTTAAAGGTAAAAACATGGTGGGAATCAGCACCCACAAATTATGTACTGAGAGTATAGTATCCATGTTAAAAGATTTAGCCTTGTTAGGAGTTTATTACAACATTACAATACACAGTCCTTGTTAGGAGACAAACCCTGTTAGGATTTAAGAAAAGTAGTGGGCTCACTGCCCAAAGAAGGTTAAAACCACCCTCAAGGATTCACAATCCAAACAAGTGTATATAAAGAATATACAATCCAGTGAACTGTCTAATAGAAACTATCTTTGCTTGGTCAGTTTAAATGAAGTATAACAATCATCAATTTTTCTCTACATCCAGAAACCAACAAGCCTCACAGCTTCCACAATTCTCTTCCTTTTCAATCTCTATCACATCTTTCCAAAAGAAAAGATCTCTCATATATACCCTTTAACAATAATTCATTAGGTCAACCAATTAAGCTTTCCCAATACATAATTAATTAATTAGGTCATCCAATTAAGGCTTACCAATATATAAATAATTATATAACTCCTTGCTAAGATACACACGGTACCTATAACAAGAAAAAATCAAATACAATCCATCAAATATATTCCCAGATCTGCATTCCATTCTCACAATTCATTTTACATGCTACGTGTCTGAAGTCAGCCACCAAATTAATAGGTCTTCTTTAGATTACATGCCACAGCTGATGTCATCAGTAATCACATGACAATCAAACTCAACCCATAATTCCAACATATGTCATATTTCCACCAGTAAGCTTGCTTCTTCTGAAATATCTTCACCAGTAAGATATACCCAAAACACAGAGACCTTCTCTGTCAAGCATCACAGTTACAATCCAAAAACCAGCCTTCACCAAATTAACTGTAACATCCACAATATGCAATATAAATCCAAGTGACCTTAGGAATAAGGTCAACACACATCCTTCTTCATATATCCAACTTTGATCATTTTGAATCATCTGTACATTGTCTGTACACTTCTTCCAATCAAGTAGCCAGTCTATTTTCTCCACAGAAACATATGTTGACATCAATGACAAAACATGAATATCAACAGCATGATCAGTACCTAAAACTGATATCATCCAACAATCTCCCCCTTTGGAATTGATGGCAACATATGAAAAAATACATCAACCCAAGAAGTACTCTCTCTCAATAAAATATTCTCAATATCCTCAACACAAATCTCCCCAAAATAGTAGGGATTTTCACATAGACTCTTTCCCCCTTTGGTAGCAATGGAAAAGGGTACATAACTCATCTGTAGTCTTCTATAAGGTGTAGCATTTTCAAATCTTCATTTCCAATCAACCAGGTGCAATATCACCCAAATGTGCTCTAGTGTTCCTTCGATCACGCCCCTTGAGGAGTAGATCCATACATCAATTATAGAAAATGATATAGCTTTGAAATCCATTAGACTAATGCATATCTGCATCAATTAATTACCATAGGGAGGGGCCATCACCCCAAGAATTCTTCTAAGGTATTCAAAATCATCTTTTTGAAAAGGTTTTGTAAATATATCTTCTATATGTTCCTTTGTGCTAATGTATTCCAATTTAATCTCTTTCATTGCTACCTTCTCCCTCAAGAAATGATACTTAATAGAAATGTGCTTAGTCTTTGAATGCATTACATGATTCTTCAACATATTCACTGTGTTGGTGTTATCACGATGGATAACCACTAGTTCTTAAAAAATTATTCCAATGTCCTTCAACATTTTTTTTCATCCAAACAACTTGTGTACAATGCATTGCAGTAGAAACATACTCTAATTCAGCAGTAGATTGAGCAATACAGTTCTACTTCTTGCTCAACCAAGAAACCAACCTTTTCCCAAGGAAAAATGCACCACCACTTGTATTCTTTCTGTCATCTACATTACCTGCCCAATCAGCATCAATATAATCCTGCAAAGTAAAATCATTTAATTTTTCATACCACAATCCATATTTTATTGTTCCTTTTAAATATCTAAAAATTCTTTTCACAATAGCAAAGTGTGTCTCTTTAGGTTCTTCTTGATATCTAGCCACAATTCCAACTCCATTGGTAATATCTAGTCTAGTGTGAGTTAGATATTGTAGACCACCAATAATAGATATATACTTTGTCTGAACAACACTTTGAGTCTCATCATTACTAGTGAGTTTGTGTCCAGTCACCATAGGTGTTCCAATGGGTTTAAAATCTTCCATTCCAAACTTTTTCAACATTTCCTTAAGATACTTAGTCTGAGATATAAAAATGTCATTCTTACTCTGATTAATTTGCAAACCAAGAAAAAATTTCATTTCACCAATTGTTGACATCTCAAATTTATTTTTCATTTCTTTAGAGAACTTCTTACTCATCTTATCATTGCCTCCAAAAATGATATCATCAAAAAAAACTTCTATAATCAAGATTCCATCTTCATCAGTTCTTAAGTATAGATTATTGTGTGCATTACCTTTCCTGAAACCAAGATGAAGTAACTATTGTCCAACCTTGCATAACATGCCCTCAGTGCTTATTTCAGTCCATACATTGCTTTCTTCAACTTACAAACCATGTCTTCATCATCTGTCAAAGGAAAACCATCAGGTTGCTCAATGTAAACTTCCTCTTCCAGATCACCATTCAAGAATGTTGACTTCACATCCATCTGATAAATTTTAAAGTCTTTATGTGCAGCATAAGAAAGAAATAATCTCACAGCTTGCAATCTAGCAACAGGAGCAAATGTTTCTTCATAGTCTATGCCTTCTTGTTGCAAGTAGCCTTTACACACTAGTCTAGCCTTGTTTCTTACTGTAATAGGGAAAATATGGATAGGGTTTAGAATAATGGAGATTTGCTCATAAAAGTGTCCCTATGCACATATTATCCACCTTACATTTAATTGTAATGATAAGGGGTGTAAATCTGGAAATGTTTGCTAAGAATAATGGAATAAAATACATACCTCTAAAAAAGAATCTGCTGAAAACCCTCTCAAACGGTCTCAAAAAGTGTTGATTTCCACAATCCTGAACAACTAGCTCTGTGGCATACCCCGGCCAACCCCTTGGAAATCTCTCATATCAAAATAATTGGGTTTCCTACCCAATTCAAATTCAGCCCATAATTTTTTCAAGAAATATAGGGGGTCCTCATGATTGGTGTCTGGTGCATGGTCAAATACCATCCACCACCACTCCAAAAAATGTGCAGCTATCTGCAGGTGCTGACACCATCTAATATAAATAAGTGGCTTCTTACCAGCTATCTTCTCACTCATTTTAGGGTTCACAAAATAAGGTTTCTAATTAGTTTTGATAATTTTCAAATCATTGACCTCTTTATAAGAGAGTTTGTCAGTATAAAATGCATGCATGGACTCCCTCCATGACTGATAATTATCCAACTCAGATTCTAATGACTGCACCGAATCTAAAATGTCTTTCATGCTATCTGCAAGGTGTAGTAGTTGGGGAGGTGGACGAGGCTCACGTCTAATGTTATTAATGTCCTGTGTGATGGAATCTACATTTCTCCTAATTTTATCCCTCAACTCTGCGGGAGTGGTTGGAGGTGGAGGTGGAGATGGAGGTGGATGGGGCATTGGAGGGGGTGGAGGTGGCGGTGCCTGGTGAGCTAAAAGCTCCTCAATATCAAAACCATCCATGGATATATAATCCATAAATGTTTACAAACATCAAAATTTATGATTACCATATAATTTATATTTTACCTTACAAAGATCTAATTTAGAATTATAATTAAATGCAACATTTAATTTAGAAATTTAAAAACAAAATAGAGAGAGATAGAGAGAGAGAGAGAGAGAGAGAGAGATCCTATTAGGTCTTATTATGTCTTATTAATAATGTTAGGTCATGTAATATGTCCTAAGGGTTCTATTATGTCTTATTAGGTCTTAATTAGTCCTATTTGATCTTAATAAGTTCTATTAGGTCTTATTCACTTGCATGTTAGTTCTTAATAGGTCTTATAAGTCCTATAAGGTATTATTGGTCCTATTAGATCTTAATAGGTCTTATAGGTCCTATTAGGTCGTATTGGTCCTATTAGGTCTTAAGTGGTCTTATTGGGTCTTAAGGGTCCTATTAGTTCCTATTGGGTCTTAATTAGTCTTAATTGGTCAAATAATAGGTCCTAATTGGTCTTATTAGTCACATGTTAGGTCTTAATTGGTTCTATTGGTCCTAATTGGTCTTAATAGGTCCTATTAGGTCTTAAGGGTCCTATTACGTATTATTAGGTCTTGTGTGTGTGTGTGTGTGATATATATATATATATATATATATATATATATATATATATATATATATATATATANTATAGGGGGAGAGAGAGAGAGAGAGAGAGAGAGAGAGAGAGAGAGAGAGAGAGAGTTTATTATTTGTTTTCTGGACCTAGGGTTTTCAATTTTGTTTTCAGTTGTGTCTAGGTTTGCATTTTTGTTTTCTACCTAGGGTTTCTTATTTTAGTTGTGTTTAGGTTTACGTTTTATTTTTCTACCTAAGGTTTTAAGTTTTGAAAGTTTTATCATTTTCTACAATAATTTACAAAGTAAAATAAAAATAAACATAACAATTTATTTTAATCCTATTAAAAAAACAAACTTTAAACATTAAACATTAAGTATACTACATATTGAACATTAAACATTAAACTAGTTTAAAACAACAATAAATTACAATTTTAATGAAAAACATAATAATACATAAATAAAAAATAAAAAACAATGATATGTACCTGGAAACATAAAAACAACAGCAAGGGGGTCAGCACCCAAACCTAAACGGGTGCCCATTTTATATTTACATCTTGGGCACTCGAAGCGTAATGGGCACTCATTTCTTATAAAATGGGTGCCTGTTTCATTTTCCAAATTTTTTTGGCCGCAGACTTCCGCGGAATTGTTACCCAACTTGCTGCATGCACCCTTTTAAAGAGCAGGCATAACTCTGGATGAACACTTGAAGTTCAAAGCCAACTAAGGTAGAGTTACATAAATAATATAGATCATATCAAATATGATCTCAGAAGAAAATTGAATTTGAGAAGTGGTAGGAAGAGTAACCAGAAATGAATGCCCCTACAAAAAGAATGTTCCCACAACCAGAAATGACCCCCAGCAATAACTATAGACCCCAGAAGTCTTTGTAATATGTCCATGTTGTCATGTAGATCTCTCTGGAAGCGTAAATGAGTCACAAAGAGGATGGAAGATCAGATCTCTTCATGGAAGTAATGCCACTGTTTGGAAGTGATTGACAGTAGAGAGTGGACAGATCAAAGAATATAGATAGAACATTGATGCTCTACCCTGTCTTCCTATTGTAGAAAGCCTCAACGAAAACTATTTTTGCATTGGTGCCCAAATTGATCGCATCTCATCGATAAAAATTACCCCGAAAAATAACCCCTGTACTGAGCACAAAATCTGTTGTCAACCACCATCGAACATCGGCAAAGCCCATTGAAATTTTGTTGACAGACAATACTGCACCTCTCACATGAAAATTTGATATAGGTGAAACTCGTAGGAAGCCTCTCTTGGCATAACTGATGTAGAGTTAAGTTGAGTATGTGTTTTATGTTGAACTAATGATAAGTTGATCAGTTATCATGTTGTCATTGATGTCAACTTAGTGTTTGTTGGTTGACAGTCTACCTGTTATGCTGATATCTGTTCAAGAGGATGAATCTAGTGATGTAGATAGAATTTGTGTGTGCAATAGTAAAGGAAGACTAAGTTATGTCTCTAGATTATATCTATGACCACACATGTTTATCTTATGTATTGTGTGATTTATAATTGATTAAATATTGACAGGTTACAGGAAGAACATGATGAGGCTAGGAAGGAATGATTTGATAATTGTGTCAACTAGCTTTGGGTTTAGATTTTGTGGTCATGATATGTTTGTCTTGACTATATTACGAAGTTGTGGTTGTAACCACATCATTTTTTGATGACCGAAAGACTAAGTTTCAATTGACAAAAGGTCATTCAGGAAAAGAGTTAAAGAAATTCTTAGGATAGTCAAGAACAGTCAGTCAGATCCTTGTTCAGTGATGTTAGATCAAGTTGTGATGAATGATTATGTGTTCCAGGGATCGTGGTGACGATGAAGATTGATGAGGATTGATGAGTTGGCATGTTTATGATCATTTATGATTTGATTTCTTGGAGGTTGTGAGAGAACATTGGAAATATTATTGTGATTTGACTTTTTTTGTCAAACCGATGTGCGATGGATTTGAAGGCCGACCTAAGTAAGTTAGAATTTGTTCTAGATTGTTAACAAGTTTTAGGGTTTTTCATTTAGTGAAAACAATTGTAAAATATGTTTTAAGATGGTTAGTATCCCTAATGAACTTCTAATGTATAAATATGTAAAATGATGAAATATACAAGTATAGATAGTAGATGCAGAGGTGTGATCGAGAGAAGGAAGAAAAGAGAAGAGTATATGTATGTAAAGCAGAGACTGATCTTGAACTAGATCTGTATTAGCAAAAGAAGTGTTATTTTCTCAGATCATTTACTTATTGATTCCTTATAGCTTCATCAAGCTAAATACCTTCACTGGGTAGATCCTAACAGGTCTGAATTGTAAATCCTTTAACTAGGTGACTCTTTAATTAGGGTTTGAAATCCTTTAACCAGGTTACTCCTAACAGGGTAAAGCTCCTAATAGGGCTAGAGGTAAATCCCTTGACCGAGAGACTCCTAACAGGGTCTTTCTCTTAACCGGGCATATTTTTAATCTTTTAACATGGCTAAGCTCTTAACTAGGCACACATAGAAGAGTGCAAATTTTAGTGGGTGTCATTCCCACACATGGTTTTTATCCCAGCTGGGTTTCCACGAGAAAAAAATTGGTTTTATTGTTTTGCATGGTTGTGGATGTTTATTATTATTATTTATTTGTTCATGCAATGAACCTTTATTGATACAAATGGTTGAATGGTTTATGAAAATTTGGAATTGTTAGATTATTGATTCTCCCCCCTCTTAGTAATCCTAGATCTCAAAATACTAACAATTGGTATCAAATCCTTGTTCTCTTGAAGAAGCCTAACAACTCGGGTAGGATCCTTAAGGAAAACATGGATAATTTGTTGAAGCACAAGAGGAAACTCGAAGAAGTTGAAATGGTCATTGAGGAGTTGAAGAATCAACTGAAGCAGTCAAGAGCTAAAAGATGAGAACTTGTTGAACAACTAAGTCAGAGTCAAGATTACATTGAGCAATTTTTTAAACAAGTGTATTTGATGAATCTGAAGCATCCCTAGAAGCCATAACTATGGAGGTTGAAAAATTAAAAAAAGGATAAGAAAAACCTTAGGAGAGAGATTGAAGCCCAATCAATTAGAATGAGTGAATAATTGAAAGCAAGGAGATCTACAGAGGATACAAGGAAAGTTGTAGAGGATGCCCTGAAAGCCAAAGATGAAACCCTAAAGTCTAAAATTTAATATATTACATGAACATATACATGATACAAATGGAGAGTATCAAGAAGCCATAAGGCTAAATGAAGATCTGAGAAATGAGAATGAGAAACTAAAAGAAGAGTTGAAGACTGCTAATGATCTGCTAAAGAAAATCAATGAGAGTATTGCAAAAATAGATGAACAACTAAGGAATCAAAGAAGTAGCAAAGAGACTACATATCTTGGATACACTGTTCATACTACTAATTCTAGTAAGAAATCCTACAAACTTGTATGTTTCAATTTTCATAAGGTAGGTCATACTGCAAATGTATGTAGAATAAAATCTGTAAAAAAAGAAAGTACTTTTGATGGATATTTTTACACATGCAAAAAGTATGGTTATACTGCTTGTTCAGGCTTAGAATTGTCACCCTAACTCATGCATTAGGGCTATACGACAATTCCATCCTCACAATGGAAACCTCTCCTAGCTGTGGGTAGGCTATGAGTGAAGAGGAGTCTCTGGATTCTAGGCCGGTTCCTATAAAATGCGGTATATCACTTCCTG
>MU225654.1:1003412-1014584 GCA_018584345.1 Thuja plicata | reverse complement strand
GTTTAAAAAAACACGTCCCTTTAACACTATCTTATAGTGAGTGCTGATTTATGTTTTCTTGTTACATTTATTACTTCAGATTGATATGCGGATACAAGTAGATAACTGATGTATGTAATTTTCCTTTCGCATTTCTTAGATCCATTAGGATCTAACCATTTTCTCTTTCTCTCTTTTATGCAGATACTTGCCCTAAGGACCTGAATGATGATGGAGACTCGGGAGTGACCTAGAATGCAGATGGAGACCTGACAGAGCTACCAGCAGATACAAGACATATACAAGGCAATGCATGGGACCCCTATTCCATACCTCAGTTGTTTACTTTCATTTGCAATGTACTATGTTTATTGAAACATGAAATATGAATCAAAGGACATTTATACTACATTCTTATGAATGCACAATGTAATGATCAATGATGAATTTTGAATATGTAATGATTTGATCAATACTTAGAGTACATAAAATGAAAATCTGATAATAAATGTAGTAAGGGAATGTAAATCATCAAAAACTGTAAGATAGTCTTAACTGGGTAACATAAACATGCAAATTTCTGTTTTGGTGCCTATTTTGTTGTATGATTGGATTTTGGATGACACTGCTTATGATTGTAGATCTAGATCCAGTAGTAGATCTAGTAGATTTGATGGTTACTATTACAAATGAAACAAATATGGTCACAAAGCTGAACAATCTAAGGTCACCTATGAACCAGGAAATTTATTACCAAAGGGAGAAGCAATTTGATGTCACATGCTCAATCTGTGGTAACTATGGAAAAATGGTTGTGAATTACAGAATAAGGACCACAAAAGATAATGTAGGACCATGGAGATCAACTGGTATGATATGTTTTCATTTTCATAAGATTGGACATTTAGAAAGGAACTACAGGTTAACAAACCAATTGATAAACCACTCAAGCAATCAGAAAGGAAAGAAGAATATGAATGTAGATGAGATCAGGAAAGAGATGAGAAAAACTTGGAAGAAGAAGGAAGACAATAATACATCAAAGGAATCCACATCTTCATCAAGTGTGAAAAATTCATCATCAAACTAAGAAATCATGTGGCTTAGGGGGAGCAAGTATTGTTGAATCCATCTTCAGACCCCCTATACCTGTGTGTGGTAAGATTATTAGAATTTTAAGATGCAATAAGGACTTTTGGAATGTATTATGAATTTTTTATGAATTATATGATGTTTTGATCATCGGTATTGAATTCTAGGTCAATCGGTGAAAATCTTAGTTCTATCAGTAAGTGCTAATGAGTGCATGTGAAGGTTGATAAAAGGTGATTTTGGTTTTTCATTTTCACCTTGAACTTTTTGAAAGTTGTGGTGGAGCTAAATAAGCATTATTTGAGCTATTTGTTGTGATCCAAGAGACAAATGGAGATTGTTCATATTGATCTAAGAGATTTAAAAAGATGATTGAAAGTGAAAATGTAAAGGTGGATGAATACCATGAGAAATCTGGGGATTTAAGAAAGCAAGTGACAGAGGATGATTGAGATATTTTGTATATTGAATCAGAAGTGCATGAACCAACAGATCAAAACAATGTGGAAGAAGTGATTCAATTGGCAGAAGAAGAAGCTCCTAGACCTGAACCGGTGATACATAGGTATGTGAAGATGAATCATTCTGACGATCAGATTATAAGTGATAAGAATGTAGGTGTTCTAACCAGAAGAAATCTCAAAGAAAGTACTTGTTTGATTTATAAGTATGAGCCTAAGATAGTGAAGGAGGCAATCAAGGATGATGACTGGGTAAGAGCTATGGAGGAAGAGCTTGATCAAAATTGACAAAAATGATACATGGGCACTTGTTCCTAGACCTGAAGGCAAAAACGTGATTGCTACCAAATGGGTTTTGAGTGACAAATTGAATGAAGATGGAGATGTGATCAGAAACAAGGCAAGGTTTGTATGCAAGGGATATGCTCAATAAGAAGGACTAGACTATGGAGATACTTTTTCTCTAGTAGCAAGACTTGAAGGGGTAATAATTCTACTTGCTTATGCTTCTTATAAGAAGTTAAATTTTTTTCAAATGGATGTCAAGTCAGCTTTCTTGAATGGAATTCTTGAGGAAGAGGTCTACATAGAACAGCCTGATGGTTTTTCATTGACAAAGGATAATGACATGGTATGGAAGCTTCAAAAGGAACTATATGGACTGAAACAATCTCCAAGGGCATGGTATGAAAGGTTACATTCCTATCTTATTCAAATTGGCTTTAATAGAACAAGTGATTATAGTAATGTGTACCTAAAAGTTGAATGAGATAAGTTGTTGCTAGCTGAAGTATTTGTTGATGACATAATCTTTGGAGGAAATGATGAGATGAGCTTGGCATTTTATGAAGAAATGAAGAAGGAATTTGAAATGAAAATGATTGGGGAGATTAAATTATTTATTGGATTGCAAGTTTCACAACTGAATAATGTTATATATATTAGTCACTCCAAATATGTGAAAGAAGTACTCAAGACTTTTGGTATGGATGACTCCAAACCATTTGGAACCCCATGGTAATAAGATATAAATTATCTAAGGATGATGAATCTGATATAGTAGATGCTACTTTTTACAAATCTATGATTGGTAATCTTCAGTCTATTTTTTATAGAAGACCATATATTGCTCAAGTGGTTGGTATAGTGGCTAGATTTCAATCAAATCCTAGGAAAGCTCATATGGTTGTAGTCAAGAGGATATTCAGATATCTGAAAGGGATAGTTGACCACGATCTTTGGTATGCTCATGATGGTAACTTTTCTTTGAGTGTTTTTACTGATGCTGATTGGTCAGGAAATGTTGACGATAGAAAAAGTACAAGTGGTTTTGCATTCTTTCTAGGTGGAAATATTTTGTCTTGGACAAGCAAGAAGCATAATTGTATCTCACAATCCATAATAGAAGCAAAGTATGTAGAAGTAGTTATAAATTGTACATAGATTGCATGGATGAAGAAAATTCTTGAAGGCGTCAAAGAAAAGGTGACTGAACCAGTAACTATCTTTTGTGATAACACAAATGAATAAATATTTCCAAGAATCATATGATGCATTCCAAAACTAAGCACATTGCAATTAAGTATCATTTTCTGAGAGAGAAACTGTAGGAGAGAGAAGTGAAGTTTGAATATGTACCAACAAAGGAGAAGATAGAAGATATATTCACCAAGCCTTTACCTAGGGATAATTTTGAGTACCTTATACATAAGCTAGGGTTTATGCCCCTACTTGATCAGGATTAAGATTTTTTTGATGCATCAATCTAGTGGATTTATTGTAATATATTTCATTGTGGATAGATGTTCAGGGGACTACTCCTTAGGGGAGAAGTCAGAGAATGATGAAGACATGTTGTGCCTTTGGAATTGTTGTCAAAGGGGGAGAAGAGAAAAGAAGAAGTTAAGAGCATGAGAAGTATGTTGAGAAGAATCAATAAATGATGAGACAGACATAGGGGGAGAAGCATATGGGATTAAGAATAGTCAAGCATGTTAGCTAAGGAAGAGAAGTATTGTTGGTGTTGCTATCAATACCAAAGGGGGAGATTGTTTGCATAACTAATGCAGAGTTAAGTTAAGTATGTGTTTGATGTTGAACTGATAATAAGTTGATCAGTTATGATGTTGTCATTGATGCCAACTTAGTGTTTGTTGGTTGATAGTGTGCCTATTATGTTGATGTATTTTCAATAGGATGAATCTAGTGATGTAGATAGAATTGGTGTGTGTGATAGTAAAGGAAGACAAAGTGATGTCTCTAGATTATATATCTATGACCACACAAGTTTATCTTATGTATTGTGTGAGTTATGATTGATTGAATGTTGACAGGTTACAAGAAGAATAAGATGAAGCCATGAAGGGATGATTTGATGATTGTGTCAACTAGCTGTGGATTCAGGTGTTGTGGTCATGATATGTTTATCTTGACTATATTATAAATTTGTATTTGTGACCACATCATTTTTTGATGACTAGAAGACTAAGTTTCAATTGAAATAAGGTCGCTCAGGAAAAGAGTTAAAATAGTTCTTAGGACAGTCAAGAACGGTCAGTCAGATCCTTGATCAGTGATGTTAGATCAAGTTGTGATGAGTGATTATGTGTTCCATGGATCATGGTGATGATGAATATTGATGAGGATTAATGAGTTGGCATGTTTATGATCATTTATGATCTGATTTCTTGGAGGTTGTGCAACAACATTGGAAATATTATTGTGGTTTGAATTTTGTTTGTCAAATTGATGTGTGATGGATTTGACGACCGACCTAAGTTAGTTAGAATATGTTTTAGATTGTTAACATATTTTAGGGTTTTTCATTGAACGAGAATGATTGTAAAAAATTTTGTAAGGAAGTCAATTTCTCTAATGACCTTGTAATGTATTAATATGTAAAATGATGAAATGTACAAGTGTAGATTGTAGATGTAGAGGTGTGATCGAGAGAAGGAAGAAAAGAGAAGAGTATATGTATGTAAAGAAAAGATTGAGCTTGGACTGGATATGTATTATCAAAGGAAGTAATATTTTCTCTGATCATTTACTTTTTGATTCCTAACAGCTTCATCAAGCTAAATCCCTTAACCGGGTAGATCCTAACAGGTCTGAATTATAAATCCTTTGACCAGGTGACTCTTTAATTAGGGTTTTTAATCCTTTAACCAAGTTACTCCTAATAGGGTAAAGCTCCTAACGGGGCTACACATACATCCCTTGACCATGTGACTCTTAACAAGGTCTTTCTCTTAACCGTGCATGTTTGTAAGCTTTTAACAGGGCTAAGCTTGTAATCAGGCGTACTTCAAAAGAGTGTAGATTTTAGTGGGTTCCATTCCCACATGTGGTTTTTTCCCAGTTGGTTTTTCATGAGAAAAAATTTGGTGTCATTGTGTTGCATGGTTGTGGATGTTTATTTTTATTTTTAGTTGTTCATGCAATGAATTTTTATTAATGCAAATGATTGAATGGTTTATGAAAAGTTGGAATTGTTAGATTACTGATTCACCCCCTCTTAGTAATCTTGCATATCATAATAATAACATCCTCCTTGATGAAACCAATTAGTATAACATAAGCCAATGTCACTACGCCTAGGAGTTACATTTGTCAATTTTAGCAAGACCTACCCTGATGGGATCCATCAGGGTAGCACACATCATCGGAAGACAAGATTTTTCCCCTTTTGATCATCGATGAAACCCTGTTAGTGAGACACCTATTGACATACCTTTCGCCCTTCTGCCAATAAAATATCCATTGGCCAAACTTACCTCGATGACATCCATCGGGGTAGCATATGTAATTGGGTTTATCTCCTTTGTGTGCTCTGATGGCTGATAAAATATGACATCAACAAGACTTTTTTCAATGTCCTTTGTCATGTCGCATGAGAAATATACTACATATCATGGGGAAGACATACCCCGATCGAGGTAGCAAATGCTATGGGCCCCTAAATTTTGATCACCATCGATCGTCAATGAGATGGAGCATCGGGGTAACTTACCGTGATGACATCCATCGGGATATTTAAATGCATAGTTTAACCACTTCCAATGCCCGATGAAATCAGACATCGACAAGACCTCCATTGATAGAAATATCAGTGTAGCTCACAACATTGAGACACATACTTTCCTCACATACGAGCGTCGATGAGATGAGATCGAAAAGACTCCTACCAATAAAAACGTCAGAGATACAGAGAACCTAATACCCCCAAATTGATATCTTCATCATGTTGATCGATCTTCTTGGGATTTCAGAGAGAATCCAAATAAGTGACGCCAAAATCAAACCTTGGTCCCAACTGAAGAATGGTATGTCCATATCTGTGTAACATGAGGAATGTTACACCGAAATTCCTTATCTAAAGCATTTGATTGATTTAGCCTTTTAGTCTGTCCAAATGGAACCCTGTGATAAAAAATTAATCTGATGATCTGATGGTGGGCTGAAAAAAACAACAATGTCATCATACATATTATATTTGTGTGTGTGTGTGTCCATTACATGGTGATTTTGACATCTTTGCATAAATAATTGTAATATAGAACAACCAAAAAATCTATCAATAATGCTTTATTCTTCCAACCTATCATCAATACTTCATTCTTCCAACAAGTATGACATCAATGTCATCATACATAGTACATTAGTACATTAGAGTCATGTGTCTATTGCATGGTGATTTTGACATATTTTTATAAAGGTGTGTAGTGCAGAACATCTGGTTCCACCTTGTACACTATGAGCTAGACTTTAAAGTATGGAGTGCAAATTACAAGCTGGACTCTAGAGTCTAAAATCCCACAAATTTGGTCCTAATGTCCAAATTTATTTAGAATGGACTCTAGAGTCTAAACTAGTGTATAAGTACACTTGGATTTTAAGCGTTGAGCTTGTGAATTTCTAAATCTAAACCTAAGTTGTTACATATTTGACTGCATGATCTAAATCTCAAGATTCTAGATAAGTGGCTTGCTAGGAAAGTAGGAACGGAGTTGAAAATTTGGTATGGGAACCTTGGCTTTCCTCTAGATCATAGTTTTTGAATTATTCATGGTGATTTTGACCCATGGTTATTAATTCTTTTATTTATGTTACCATGTACAGTACATTTGTATGTATTAGGTGTGAGTCGTTACATGGTGATTTTGACATTTTTTGTGCATAAAAGTGTGATGTAGAATATGTTATTACACCTTTCAATGAGAAAAGTGTGATGTAGCTTAGTGCATTGCAACACTTGAACTGACAAGCAACGAGTCACTGCTCAATAAGTTAGTGATAATACATAGTGCATCAATAACATCATCATTAAAGTATTTATTTATGGATTGATCATCAAAAATCTCATTTTCAATAGGATATGCTAGTCATGGATCCAATCACATACAAATATATCAAAGCACTAAGTCATGATCTCACACAATAGTCAAAAGTTTTTTACAACACTTCCAAGAAAGACATTCCTCTCTAATCAAAATTGAATCTTCAATATCAAATGTTGATAAATAGGGTTTAAATTACTCTAAAAAATCTAATACAATGATTAAAGTCGCATGTGATCAACCATTAAATTATATGATGAAGGAAATGCATTGATAAATGAAAATTAGAAATTTATTTGAAATACATTATACTAGAATTTATGTGAAGACTCCCTTTTTGAGAAAATAACTCCACCAAAGAAAACATCTATGCGCCTTTATTAATCATAAAATTACTATTATATAATGCAATCCATCAAGCTCCTTTGTTAGACAACATTCTAGTAGCACGACATTACTTCATTAATAAGTCATCATAAAACCTTTAACTCATACCTTCAATTCACAGAGAAAGGGGAAGAGGAAACCCCAAATGGTTTCACAAAACCAAGTTCCACCAAAACTATGGTTCAAGGTTGAACTTTGTATCTTGTAATACATCTACACAAGCACTCAAGATATATATCAATTACACTTGAGGAGACTTCAACTCTATAACTCCTAATGGGTAGGTCAGGTTCCCAAGTTTGTACTCTACTATTGAAGCCATAAACTTGTGTGAACCTCACCCATTATAAAAGATGCTCTATTCTCACAAATGTAATTCTTTATTGTGTATGATCTAGAGAAATTTGGTTTGTGTTCAAGCATGACAACCAAAATTTTTATTGTTGACTTGTTAATTATAACCTTCTTGTTTATGCCACGAGCAATATTTTAAGATTCCCAAGAAAATGATAAAAAAAATACTATACCTCAATACCTCATGGGTACCCTATTGTCCATTCTCAGATTGTTGGAGACACATACACTACACATAGAATTTGTTTTCTCTAGGCAACAACAATTTGCAAGCAACGTTATAATATCACCACCACTTAATCTTCACAAGACCATCAGAAATAAATAGAATATACAGAAATATATAACTTAAAAAAGTAGAAAGATCAACTACAATGATCCAAATGAGTATAATCCTCGCTAAATACCTAAAAACTATTTAAAATCTAAAAGAACTACTCTAGCACATTTCACAGAAAAAAAAAATATATGATTCTAAAACAAGCTTCACTAGCAAACACCTTCATATATAAAAGATATGGTTTTTTTTTTTAAATAGATTTTTATCCACAAAGTCATTTTAGCTCCCTGATATGGGAGCATGAGCTTTAAGTTGAACCTCTTCGACTAAGAGTCAAGGACTGACGGGTATCTATTCTGCCAACTTTGCCCGGGGGAGGATCCAGACCTCATCCCTTATGATGACAATCCTTGCACTCTATAAAACTTGATCCTTGTTGGACTCTTTAAAAGCTTTTCAACTTTACCAACAAATCAAGGACACAAGTGATATTTGAAAGGTGCTTAATAAACTATTTAATTATTACGAACTCCTAGAATGTGGTAAGAGGATAAGTTTAACTATAGTTGAACATATCAATATAAATTAATAAGACTAAGGTAGGAAAGTGTCTAGACGACACACTCGATTGCAACCAAATGCATCAATTTAGATATAGGGACAAAAAGACGAAGGATAAGAACATACCACCAAAAAGTTTTCTAGATACCCGTGTATAAAGAAATCATAGCAATATTGTTTTAAAAATTTAAGGTACCGAAAATGCTTTAAGTCTAGTCATCAAGAAGTGATACTTATTACCCCAAAGTACTTTAAGAAAAGTCACCAAGAAATTATATTTATAAGGTAATGACCCATCAAATCTACTGTGTATCATGTGATAGGAGAACAATCCCAAAACAATAATAAAAGAGACCATAATATCTACATTAACCTCTTTCATGGGGTCCCATTATGTTGTGAAATGCCTACCCACATATGACAGCGATTAATGATAATGGCAAACAAAAAAGTAGCACAATTTTCCTCCCGTATCCAATTAAAGATATAGTTAATATCCCAAGGTAAGAAAATGACATAAGGTTTATCCAATAACGATCCCCCCACCTCATCATGGTGCAATAACACTTATTTCATGCCTAATCTATTTATATCTTTTTGTCTTCCATTGAAATGTCTATAAATTATTTGTTTATTTATTTTTAATTGAAAATAATTGGAAGTTTAGTTCAATTATTTGGAGTTTTTGGTGTAAACAATAAACTATGATATTGTTATTAGGATTTCAAGTGTGTAATTTTCATGTCAAATTTATTGACCTATGTTTCATGAGTAGTGGTTCACAAACACTCATCTTTGTGATGAGAATGAATGGTACAATTAGCACTCATTCCATCTAGGTGATGCTCACATAGATGAAGCATTGGGCTTTCCCTCGAGGTCACCCATCCCATTGCTACTCCAATTCAAGTGCCCTAAACCATGAAGTTTACAATAAGCTTAATGTTCAACACTCAAGGTCACTCATCTCTCAAGAGGATGAAGGAGTGCACTTAGCATTCGTTGCATTTAAAGGATGCTCATAGAGGTCGCCTATCCCATTTACTTCACAACTTAAGCACCCTTAACTATGGAGTTTACAATAAACTTTCATTTATGAGATGAACAAATCGAAAAATTGAACTCACAACCTGAACTACCTAAAATGACCTATCATGAAGATGAATTATACACTAAGCATTTATTGCATCTAGAAGATGTTCATAGAGGTCACCCATCCCATTTTACTTCATCTTAAGCACTCTTAGCTATGAAGTTTTCAATAAAATTTCATTCACAAGACGAACAAATAAAAAATTGAATTGACAATTTGAACTAACTAAACTGATCTCTCACAAGAATGAATGGTGACCTCTCACAAAAATGTATGATACATTTAACATTCATTGCATCTAAAAGATGCTTATAAAGATCACCCATTCCATTTTACTTCAACTTAAACAACCTTAATTATAGAATTTAAAATAAGCTTTCATTCACAAAACTAACAAATCAAAAATTGAACTCACAACTTAAACTACCTATAATGACCGACATGACTGAATGCTTATAAACTAACTGTTTATTATTCTTTAATTGCTTAACCCACGTAGAATTTGGCGCTTTTCATAATTAGTGGTCCTAGTGATGGCTAATCAGAGGGGCCCATCTAGTTGGAATCCTGTAAATGCTCAAGAAACCAAAGGTTTCCCGCTCAGCATAAAGGATTTCGCCCTTTTCACATGTGTGTGGGCCCAGTGGGGAGATCCCAAAGAGGAAAAAGTTAAGGCAATGGATAATTACAGTACAGATTTCTCGTTTGTCTCTGTTACTAATTATACCCTTCATTCTAACTTTCACTTTAATTCGCTGTTAAGTTTTCTTCAATCTTATCATGAATCCACTGCCTCAGTAGAAAAACAATGTTTAGGTAGAACAGGGGAATAACAATCTGGATAAGCTACAAACCATAATCAATTCAACTGGATAAATTGTTTTTATGAAGGCGGAATTTATACTTCATCAATTTCTAGGCACAAAATTGCTCTGTTAAGAAACTATAATTTCTTAAAAATAAATGGAAACAAAAATTTCACATCTCATTTTCATATGGTTGATTCTCTTGTTAAGCATCATTCATTTTAATGACAGATCATTGAATGGGATTTGAAATATTGATACAAAAACTATCACACAATTAAATTCAGAAATAATTAACAATTAACAATAAAAATTTAATATCATTAATGACTGATTCAGTCAAACTCATTAGTGCAACAAAGAAAGAAAAATAAGACCCAAAATGATCTTTGATGGAAACAGAGATATCAATTTAGAATGGAATATGAGTATTTATTCCAAGCTTTGATTGCATTACAGAGAAAAGGGTAATGAAGTATAGAGTAAAATACGTCCTAAGCCCATTACAAACTCTCCCAAAATTCAAAACATGATGTTGTAGCTAAGTAACATTGTTAGAAACTCAGTAAAACAAGAGGCAACATTAGAAGCAGCTAATTAGGTAAGGAATGGCGGCTCAGCCCTGACGTTCCAGACTCATTTGGCGGCGGACTTGAATGATGAACTGATCACACTTCTTATTGAGTTCTTCAACGCTGTTATCCACTTCTTCATTGCTGATATCTCCCTGATATGGAACCACAGTCAAACTTGATGCCCACATGGATTTCTCTTCACTGCAACAATCCCCACCTTCAATTTCAAACTGCTGCACATTTTC